>VUYV01000071.1:3699788-3710594 GCA_008711295.1 Anarhynchus alexandrinus | reverse complement strand
CATTTAATTGCGGCCCTTTGCAGATGGGGGCTGTGGAGTGTGTGCTTCATTCAAATGAGGTTTGCTTTTTGGTTTCCAGGCACGTTTCTAAAAGTCCGATCTGAGTCAGGCAGGGATTAGTTTGACAGGGAAGTGATCAGATTAAAATCCGTGCATGAGCTCGGCCTCCTCGCTCCCTCCCTTTAAAGCTCTCCTCCTTCCCCGCCTCACCCGCCGCTTTCCTCCCAGGAAAAAGGCAAATCCTTCTCTTTCCTGAGCTGGCGCGAGCAATTTGGGGTGGGAGGCAGGGTGGATTTTGCCTGAATCCAGGCAGGATTCCAGGGAAAATTCATCTTTTTAGGGCAACAGGAAAATAAGGTTCCCTTAGCTAGCATCTTGCCATCACTGGGGTCATAAAGCGGGACTTGACGTGAAAATAAGTGTTTTCGCTCTTTTTAAAACTTCCTTTTGCAAAGGCAAGTGTTGGTGGTGATGGGAAGAGAGGAGCGGGTGCCACCGTAGATCTGGGTGTGTGAGGGTGGGGATGAGGACCAGGGCATACAGAAGGGCAGCCGTTGGCAGCTGCCAGCACCGCTGCATGCAAACCCCCCCAGTGGGGGCCGGGCAACCTCCGTAAGTGTGGCGCTGAGGGGAAAGCCACAAAAACGGGTCGGAAAGAGATGCTGAGGGAGCTGTGCCCTCCCCCTTGGGGATCCGCAGGGTCTCACTCAGTTTTAGTAGCATAACCTTGTCCCCAAATGGGGTCTGTTGCCTTTGAAATGCCTTAAAAGTGATTGCACCTAAACGCTTGCTCTCAACAAGGAAAGAAGTGCAGAAAGAGCAGAAGTGGGGGGGATTTCCCCCTCTTTAAAGACAGTTAGACAGCACTCACGGCAATCGCACGGGATAAAACCCAGACTCCTTCCCGTCTCCTTTTTATCGGGGTGCAAGTTAACGTGTCTCACTGCATGTTGGCAATCGGCTGCCGCAGCTCAGCCGAGCAGGGGTAACGCAGGGCAGAGCCGTGGGCTCAGGCTGCCCCTTCTCGTGGGTATTTAAACCCCCCACTCAAGGCTTTGTAACTTGGGGGGGGGGAAGGAAAGGAGGCTGCGCTCCTCCTCCTCCTCACCCAGCAGCAGTGATGGGTTTGCCCCTGGGGTAGGAAGTGTGGGTTTGGATCCGGCTCCTGGGTATTCAGCTAGAAGGAGAGTGATTCAAGGCAGGTCAGGTGGGTAAGCATCCCAACCAAAGCCCCCAGTTCCTTTCCCCTTAGCCATATTTTAAGCCACTTCTGCATTTTGCGTGGCACTGGGTTGGGAAGTGGGCTCTGCAGCAAATCCCTCAGAGGTAAGAAAGGCCCAGGGATCTGCCCCAGTTGCTGATGGGTCTGGCCATGGATTAGGCACCACCAAGCTCTCCAGCTGGACCAAGGCTGGGGACCCGGGGACACACACAGGCAGAGCTGTAGGGTGGCACCTTCACAGAGCAGTAGTAGGTTGTCAGGGGAGAGTGGCAATCTGGGAGCACAGAGATACACGGGCCTCTTAAAAATGCTAAAAGCCTGTTCCCATAGTGGAGGGGAAGTGGAAAAAGTATATTAATGTCAGAAGAAGTCTTTAAAACTATGTAGCAGTGCAGAGAGACAAACGTATCAGACAGCTTATCACTTTCTGTTCAGTCACAAATCTACAGTTTATTTTCCCTGTATGGTTTGTTTTGTTAGAGCGAGATGCTGATGTTTTCTTGCTGAGGTTGGAGCATATTAGCCAACTGCTTTGCCTGAGTTCTCCTCAGCTTTCTGGCTTAATTAAAGCCAGCCTGCAAACGCTGACCCAGGTGTTATGCATGCTGGCAAAAAGCTGGCACGGACACCTGGAACCCCACCTGCAGGCTGGGGGAGCTGCTCTGGACCTAAGGATTGGCTGTCAGGTAGTACAAAATGTTTATATATGTGTATATATACACATACATTTTAAACTTCTGGGTTTTGAATGATTTGTCTGTTGTGATTTTTTTGGAGCTTAAGCAAAGCACCCATTAAAAATCTCACCATCCTTTGTCCCCTAAGAGAGGATCTGCAGGTTTCAGCTTTGGGACTGGTGGGTGTGAAAGAATTAAGCGATGCCTTTGCCTACCAGGTAGGAATCCAAATTGGGGAGTGGGGGTGTGTGTGCATGAAATCCACTTTTTGCCTCTCTCGCTGCTGGGGAATCACAGCTCTGGATTGAATTGATCTGTTAAAAATGAATCATTGCTTTACACTGGATTTTAGGTCTTAATAACTCACTGTGAATATGGTCTAATGCAGAAACAGCCATTCCCTTTGGGATAACTAGCAAAAATAAAAGCAAAATTACAGCAGACAAAGATTTAACCCTCGTATCCCTTAAATCTTTAGTAATTATTTCTCTCACTCTCTCTCTTTAAAAAAAAAAAATATCAGGGAAGGACAAATCCCATATATTCTGGATTTTTGTTTAAATTAGGTTTGTTTCTCTAAGAATTCAAGAACATTTATTTGCTTAAAGGCTTGCCAGTAAAAAGGCCCCAGGTCTAATCCCCTTTCTGCTACACACCAATGAAACTTAGGAAACTCTTTGACTATTGACTTTTTCACGTGGAAACCGATCTGCTGAAAGTGAAAAGAAACCATTTCTTGGAGGGGGGAAGAAAAACTTCTGTGAAACTCTGTTTTGAAGAAGTCGTAGTCCTTGGCCTGTGGAGTAGCAGCAGAAGCAAAGGCTTTTTGATCCTCAGATTTGTAAACTTGTAGACATAATAATGCCATTTCTCTAGTGTTAGCAGGTGTCCTGTCTGGAAGTTGCTGCCTCAGCCTCCAGCAGAGCTGGGAATTAGAAAATTGTCTGTCTTTCCTGAACCGTGAAGTGCTGCTCTTAAATAAAGGCCAGGTCAGATGTTAAAGGGACATTCTTGTCTCCTGAAGCCGAAATAATCTACAGTCACGTCGAGAAATGAAGGCATCCTCCTCCCAAAATGGTCAATCTCTTTATCTCCCATTATAGTCCGCAGGGTCAAGAAAAAACCCCTTCCGTGCCGACGTTTTGCAATATTTCTCCTCCGCCTGTAATTATCCTGGTTCTCTATAGCCCAATTTCAGGGAAATATGGTAATTCAGAAAGTTTTTATTCCCTTCCCTTTTTTTTTCTCCCCCCTGTTGTCCTTCCTCTGATGGAATAGTTCACTGAACACAGATCACGCTTCAAATATAAATTCTGTATTTTCTCTCTGCTTGTTGATAGCTCTCAAATTAAATTAGGAAATTTTTCTTTTTATTTAATATGGTTAAAGAGAATTTTTGCAGCAAGTCCTTGAAATCCTGCAGACGGGCACAAAAATGAAACCAACAAGCACATCTTTTAATTTGCAGCTAATTCCATCTGATAAGGTGTCTTTGCACACTGTGTTTTATGGGTGTTTGGTAACAGTGGTAACAGTGATTATTATGAGAATTATTCCAAAATCTCCTGGTGTATGCCCCTGCAGAGGTGGCTGCTGCCGCTTGGCGCTGTGCTGTCCTGTGCTGCACACCCGATAGCAAACGCAAACTGCTGGTTTTATTCTATTTACGCTGTAGAAAGGCTATGGCTGCCCATTTCTTGGAGGAGTGCCCCAGCTCAGGAGTTGTGCTGATGGGGAGAAGGGGTTTCCCTTATTCCCCCCTCCCCGGGGCTGCACTCTGCTGCCCCGCTCACGCCCCCAGGTGCTGGAGGGGGACTGTGAAATTTGGCAGGGGGGTGGACTTTGTGTCAGGAAGGTGCCTTTTGCCGTCCCAGCGCAAATTAAACACGCGTGTTCCCCGGTGCTGTCAAACCCCTGTAACATCCAGTAACCTGCTGCGCTCCCTGGGCTCAATTCCGCTCGGTGGCCAGTGGAGAGGAGGGGTGAGAGTCTGGGAGTGCAGAGGTGGGATTCAGGTACCACTGTACTCTCTCCAGCAGTTCTCTGGGAAGAAAAGGCTGGTCGCAGCAGCTCCAAAAAGTTTGGACTGGGCAGGCAAGGCGGGCATCCTCTTTTGGAGGGATACGCACCTGGACTCCCTTGGTTAGCGGGACAATGAAATGGGTTTGGCCTAAGGACGTGCAGAAGAAAATGGAGACCAAGGTGCCGGTATTCCCTTACTCATGTGAGTGAGAGCAAAACCTAAAAAAAAAAAAAAAGATCCAAAGCTTTGGGACCACCAGCCAGTGGATGGGATGTTGTACAGCCCCAGCAAAACTGAAGGTATGTTAACTAGAGCCATGTTTGAAAACTTCTTGAATGAAGGTCCTGGGAAAACCAGGCTTTGCTGAACCAATTACCCTTGGATGTATGAAAACAACTTAATTCGTACCCATTGTTTTCTGGAGTAAATTGCTGTAGACCTCAGGTCCCAGGATGTATCAAGCTGCTTAATGTGACCCAAACAGGGACCTTTCCTCACTATTTTAATGTGAAACCAGATGCGATGGTGATGGTGTATTCTTGGGAGAGGGTGGTTTGGGTTTCATTCGTTTGCTTTTAAGGTGACTGGTTTGCACATATATTGCCACCAGCCCCTGCAGAGAGCGGCGTGCAAGAGGAGCTGTGAGCTTGTGTCCTTCTAGTCCAGTATCAAGCGAAAACGGCCCCGATCAAAGCATCTCCCAGCTCTGAAATCTCTTCTTCCCCCCCACCTGGTAGCCAGGCAGAGCGGTGATTTCCTAGGCTTGCTGTGATGCCACGGGGTGGTGAGAACCACGGTCTGGGGTCAGGGTGCTGTGCCTGAAGGAGTTTGGGAGCTTGTCCTGTCTCCCCCCTCCTGAAGAGACAGCAGGGTGAGGGTGGGACCGATGGGTGACAGTCAGGTGAAAAAAGATGTGGTGAGGCGAAAAGACTTGTCAAAGCTCAGGTAGTGATTTCTGTTAGTGCAGGGGCTTGGAAAAAAAAAATTGAAGGTTTTTAGGTTCCTATTCTAGGTTACATCCAAGAAATACTCTGGTGTGTTTGATGTGGAGCAGGCGAGGATGAGGGAAGACGGGGCACTGGCTCTGCCCCCTTGTGTCTGTGTACGATGATAAAATCTTTTAATTAAATGATCGCTTTGAGTGCACAGAGTGAACGGTGCTCGCTTAATGAGCAGTTGCTCAATTTTGTTTTTCTCGCCATTCAATGGATGGTGCTATGTCTTATTAACTGTGCACTATTCAAACCCTGCTCAAAGACATTATTAATTTCCCCACGGGATTTATACGGTGTTGCTCACGCTTTCCAAACATTAATGGATTAAAAGAATAAACGGTGAGTGTTATTATACCTGTTTAATGATGGGGAGCCAACATAAAAATAGATGGGAGATAATAATTAATTCAGAGTGCTTGTCCGAGGTACCCCATAGCCATCGTCTTCCAAGCCCTGGGCTTTGTCTGGCCAAAAAACACGTGCAGAGCCCGGTGCCCCTGGCTGCAGCTGTGGATGCTCGATGCCTTTGCAAGTCAGACACAAGCATCTCCTATCAGATGCCCAACAGAATTGGGCGCAATTAGTGGCTGTTTGTGAAAACTTCAAGCACCTTGCCCAGGACTGCACAAAGCCTCTGTTGCAGGAACAGGTCAGGAGGAGCCAACTGTCCTTTGAAGAATAAAAACCTGCATCCAACTGTTGGCATTGGATTAAGCACAAAAGCATCCTGCAGGGCCTTGCTTTACTTTCTCAGCTTCTGGCAGGAGTTTCCCCAGCGATTTCCCCTTTGCTGCACAGCCCAGATCCATTCTGCAAGGGAAGGCGCTGCGTGAAGTGGGTAGCGTGTGTCCTGGCGGAAGAAACGGTGTGCATGCCCAGGAAAGCACACCATGAGCAAAGGATCTGGGCTGAAATCATACAGACAGCTCAGGCACCTCCGAAACTTTGTTTCCTTCCCAATCCTCATTCTTCATGTAATAGAAGTGTAGTGCGTGTGTGAGAGAGTGTCGAGTACACTAAAGCAAATCTGGTAGGGGAGAGTGAGTAATCTTGGGGTGATGTGAACCTCCTCAGCAGGGCTGGAGCATTTTAGATCCCACACTGACCTGGGCCACAGGGATAAAAAATCACAGATTATCATTAGCACCCATCTGTAGATGAGTTGAGGGGAGAGACAGTACGTCACTGGCTGAGTTTCATAGGTGTTTGCTGGCAGCAGAAGTGTCTTGAGGCCAGGCAGCCTCTGCAGGAATGCACAGAATATAAATATAAATTAATATATAATGCAGAATATAAGTGTTGTGGCCTGTTCCCTTGTCTCCCTCCCCTCGTGCACACGGGCAGAGTCTGGTGCCCTGTGCTCAACCTCTTCCAGTGTACCTCAGCCTCAGCCGTGCATCTGCTCCACTTGTGCCCTGTTATCCCCATCCTAGGTGGTTTTTGCTGCTGTCCCCCCCATCCCTGCCTCCTGTTCCCTCTCTCTGCATCCCTGTCCCCATCCTATAGATTGGGACCCCGTGACACCACGGGTGTAGACGTGAGGCTGAACAGCCACCACTGGCCACCAGTTTTCCTGGAGCAGAGGCTTGGCTGTGCAGATTATAGAAAGGGTCTCCAAAATTTAGTTTGTCCTGTGTTTAAAAGAGTTTGAGCTAGTTTCATTTTTTTTAATCTCATAGCAGTGCCTGCTTCAGGGCTTTTACATTCTGTATGGCTCATCTAACTAGCATCTTTCTTTCTCCCTTTTACCCCCAAAATCTGTCCCAACAAAAGTTGCTTGGAAATATATGGCTAAAAATCCCCCTTGTATTAAAAAAACAAACAAGCAAAACCCCAAAACTATTAACTTCCTTTCAGTGGGAATTTCACCACTGACACCAAAAGAGATTGTGTGGTCTTTAGTACCAGATACCGCGTGTGATGGGAGAGGAGATACTTGATTCTCCTTTCTCTGTGAGTCAGAATAACAGTTATAATCCCATCCTTTCATCTTACGAAAAGACTTTTGGTTTGTGTTTTGGCCTGCTTTGTTCCAAAAATGCTTGTCAAGAAGAACATTTCTGAGAGGGCACAAGCTAGTGGAGGGGAAGGCATTGGAAAACCATTGTGAACTTATTCTGTAACAATAGATGACAAGGTGGCTAAAAAAAATATCCAGTTCCCTGATTAATTATTTGATACTCCCTGATTAGTTCTTTCATGTATATAGAAGTGTGTATTTGTATATATGGGTGCACTCTTCATATCTGTTTCTCTGCTTAAACTCAGTCAATTCAATTTCTGTCTCCCCACGTGCATCCTTTGCATGGATCTCCCCGTGCAGCCATCCTACCAAGCAATCGCAACTCATTGCAAGTGAATTGGGTATTTAGTGAATTTATTCTATTTCCGTACCCAAACGTAGGAAATTATTCTTTAAAAATGATGTTTTTTTCCCCATCCTGTTACCTACACCTCCTGCTCATTAGTGACAAATATTTGCTCAAGAAGTGGAAAGCAGCTTTTTGTTTATTTTAAGTGATAATAGAACAAGTTTTGGCCCGGAAAGAAAATGCGGCTAGGAAGGAGAATGATTCCCAGTGTCAACCATATGTTGCATTCATCTAACTGAAGTGGCTTAATTACTGGTAGATGTTGCCGTGCTCACAAAGATAGCACTAACCTTTTTGCCAAGATTGTTTGCTGATAATTGCATTTCAAAAAAAAAAAAAAAATCTGAAAGACTTTCTCCCGCCAAACTTCCCTTCCAGTCTTCCTGCAGTGCCCTTTCCCTTTAGGTACCCAGTGCAGGATTAACATCAAGAGATGCTCGTACGAAACAAATCTCTGGAGGTCCGGCAACGTTAACGGTCCCGTCTCGGTCTCTCTCGGGGCAGGGGAGGAACTGCATTAGCCATCCCCCAAACGTGCGGGTCTGCTTCTCAGGAGAGGGAGCGGTGGTGATTCGGGGTAGATTATTCCTCTAATTGTGTAGCTGGCTTCAGCCTGGGATTAAGGCGGCTCAAATAACGACTTGACTTTTTGTAGCTGTAATGAGCGGCAAGCTCAGTCCTTCAAGAACCCTGATATTTTGAATCCTTTCCAAAAATATTCCTGTCCTCAAATCCAAAGTGGAATTTGGGATTTACCGCTAAGGGGTAAGTGGGTTGGCGGTAACAACCGGCAGCCTCCCTCCGCTTCTGCCTATGCATTCTCATGATAAAGGGCACTTTAAAGCGCCTCTGACAATGAATGAGTCCTAGTTAAATATTTCAAGAACTTCTTTACATGGTTTCCTCTGATGCATGTACTGTTGAGACATCTGTCTTCCGTACTAATAAAGTAGTCTAGATTTAAAATGAACTTCATTGGATTGCTTTGAAACTATAGGCACATATGGTTCATAATTAGCTGGATATCTCTTATAGTTAAATGATTTTTTCTCTCTCTCTCTCTCTCTCTGTCGCCCATTCGCATCAATAATAGAAGCAAACAAAGTTCCAATTGTTCCCTGTTGCGGGACATTATGTGCCTGAATAAATGGATGTTGGCTGTGTCTACATGGATTTGCCATATGGCTACAAAGGCCGAAAGAATAGGGGCAGTGTGCTTTGTGCCGGGGCGAGGAGGGCCGGCCGGGCTGGGTGGGGCAGGGTGCGGGGGCGGCCGGCGGGCGGCCGCACACCTTCCCGCACCCCCGGCCCTCCCGGAGAGCACAGCCCAGGGGGCTGCGGGATGCTGCCCTCCCCGCAGCGGGCTGGAAACCCGACGGCTCCTCTCGGGCGATGCCCAAGAGCTGGAATTATTGGCTTTAATAAAGAGCTCCGTGCCTGAACTCTCCCCGGGGTGAGAGCTTTCCTCCCGGGTCGGGCTGGGCACACCTCGGGGCAGGCGGCGGCTCCTCCGGCCGAGGTATTTGGGAGCTCGGAGCAGGGATCTTTCATTGCAGAAAGTCCTATTATTAGTTGGGGGCTGGGACAATGGAGGTCCCAAAGGCACCTGCTTTCATGAAAGCGAGAGAAAAGCCCATAAATCCTGGAGGATCCAGCTGCCTCACTCCGGGTATTGTTGGCTTTCATAAGGAAAGGGAAAAGCTATTTTTCTTTTCAAAGGGGGGGAAAATCGTATTGAGTCAGCGGCCACTGATGCGGGCGCATAAAATAATCCCGTTCTGATTAAGCGATCACGGAGCTGGAGGTAATCAATGTTACTTTTACAGCCAGGAGCGTTTGGCGGCCGTGACGGGGGGGCAGAGAGGAGCGCTGCGGGGGCCAGGGGAAGATGATGCGGATAAACCCCGAGCCTTATTCACCCCGAGCCTTATTATCTTGGCTCCCTCCCCCTCCGTGAAAGAGCATCGTTGCACAGCTCATAGGGCCAGCGAGTGATGCCCTTGTTCTGCTCCCCCCTCACCCCCCCCACCTGCTGGGTCCAGCGCTCCACAGAGGTGACAGAGTGGGGAGTGGGGTCTGAAAGGGACAAATCCGGCCAGCCAGGCCCCGTGCCTGTAGGACCCCCATCCCCCTCCTGCATCCCTGCTCCCCATCTGTACTCTCTAGCACCCCAGTCCTTGCACCACCTGCAACCGGAACCAGACCCAGTCTGTCCCCTCATCTCCAGGCAGTGCAGGGTTTGGGACCCTGAGTGGGGCACATGCCCTGACCCCATCAGGCTCTGTGCAGATCCCATGGCTTTAACCTGCTCCCAGGTCAAGGGGTCAGGGTGCCCCCCCCCCCAGCTGCCTTGGGTGCACGGTTGTGACAGCACTGCCACCAAAGCGTTAACACCAAAATGCTGGATATTTTGTCTGTTGGGATGGTTTATTTTGTCTGATTGTTGTTTTTCTTTTTTTTCCCTCTTTTATGGCAAGCTGGAATTCTTGCCTTTCCCAGCACTGTTGTGTGTTTGCCCTGTAAATCATTGCTGGGCTTGGACGAGAGGTACCAGGAAACATTTCCCTGCAGTAGCCATGGCTTCAAGCTCGAGGTCGGGGTTTGAGAGCCCACGGCTGGGCCGGGATTGCATGCCCCCCCAAGACCAGGGCGTCCCCCTGAGCGCTGAGCCCACCAAGGGCACTGTGGGGCTGTGTTCTGCACCCACCAGTCACCCCCTGCAGGCGGTCCCTAGGAGAGGGAGGCAGCAGCCCCAGCCCCGCTGTGGTGCGGGGGGGCTGCCCCAGCACCTCGAGGAAGAGCAGATACAGCCTTGTTTAGAAAAAGTAGGAACCGCTTAAAAACAAATAATCATAAAAAGTGCTGAAAGGCCGAATTCGGCGTGTGATGAAGGGCGTGTGCTCCAGCAGGACTCAGGGACACTTGTTTTGAAGGGGTTGAAAAAAAAAAAAAAAGAAAAAAAAATACCCACCCACCTCCTTTCCCCTCCGAATCGGAGGCAAGCGTGTAGATGGAAGCGGGGTCGTGCTGCGGGGACCCCTGGTGCCCCCCGGTAGAGGGGCAGCCCCCCCGCCAAAGGCACCGCCCCAACCTCGGGGGCTGTCCCAGTCACATACCCACTCCCCCCGGGCTCCCCCCTCCCCACCCGAGGGCATGTGCACATCACACACTGAACAGCCTTGCAGGGTTTCCTCGAATTTTTTTTATTTATTATTATTGAAGTTGTGGCATTATTTGCAATGGCAGTGGTACAGACCGGCTCAGGAACCATTGAAACAGATTTGTCTTCAAGTCAAGTCTAAAAAATATTTTGATTCATAGCTACATCTTGTGAATGCAAAGAAAAAAAAATCCCACTATAAAAATAAATTTACATTTTGTAAATAACAAAAGCAAATATAGTGCCCTTTGGCTTAACCAAAAGAAAAAAAAAAAAGAAGACTATTGGATGTCAAAGTTATCCACATTTCTGACATAAATAGAAAATATAAGTTAGTATAACTCTTAAAAAAGTTTT
>VUYV01000071.1:3662940-3698053 GCA_008711295.1 Anarhynchus alexandrinus | reverse complement strand
TGTTTTTTTTTTTTTTATTACGCTGCTGCAAAACAAAGCGAGATGCTTGCAGATTTCAAAACAAGCTGAAGGCTATTTTTAAAAATAGGGCTTCTCAGCTGCATGGAAGTAATAAGTTGCAGCCTTACTGAATAGAAATACATGAAAACCACAGCATTTTCCTCTCCTAACTTTAAAAGCCACATAATACGTGTTTGTTCACTGCAGATGAACTAATCTCGTTATTGTATTGCCAGGGATCAGCTGGCTTGTGCTTTACATTTTCTGCAGGTCACTGCAATCATTGCCTTTTGTTGTTTTGGGATGGAGGAGTATGAAAGGAAAGGGAGGGGGAGCATAATTGACACGGTGCTAAAATTGGGCCCAGAACATCATCGTAATTTTGATGCGCGTCTCAGAGGCTTGTTACCACAGTGAGCTTTTCATCTGCAAACAACAAGGGAAAAGATGGACCTTTATCACTCTGCGCATTTTGGGACACCCTGGCTCTCCGTGTACCTATGGCTCTTGCCTTTGGGAAACTCAAACCCTTGGGCAAAGACAACTTGGATGGTTTTATTCCCTAGAGGGAATAAAGTAATTTTAATTCCTAGGGTGGTGCTGGCTGTGCAGAGGCTGCCCGGGTGCCAGTTTACTGCAGGGCTGGAGAGGCTGCAGCTTTAGGCCCCTTAGGGCACTGGTGACCGCAGGCGGGTGTCAGCATCAAGAAGAGGGGCGATAGTCTTTGCACCCATGGAAAGCCCTTCCTTTCCCCCAACTGCGCCAAAATAAGTCATCTTCCTCCGTGCTGTTTCCACAGTCACCCCACAGCTGTGATGGAGCAGCCCTCCAGCACTGCTGAGGGCACTCGCTCCTGCCCTTGCCATGCTGGTGAGGAGCCTGGGACAGCTGGGACAGCTCCTGTGGGCCCCGAGGTACTGCACCTTCAACGGTGTTCCCAAAGACCAGCCATGCCAGGAGAGACCAGCAATGCCCATGGTTTTGGACCCATGGACCCAGGGTTGGCCACGGCTGGTGCAGAGAGGAGGTTGCAGCCTGGCTTATTGAATGGGAAAGGTATTTCCATGCTCAGGCTGATGAGAAATGAGATGCTGTGGCAGGTTTATCTCCTGAAATAATTTTCTGACGTCTGCGGGGGCAGGTGGGCTGCTCAGCAGGAAAGGTCTGTAGCTTTGTGGTTGAGAGAAGAAGACGCAGCGAATGTGTTCAGGGTGCAGATCCCTTCTTGCTTCCTGGGCAGGCGTAGAGTCATTCTCAGCAGAAGACTTTGCGACCGATGCTACAGACAGACCACTCTCATTTCACAAATAGTGGTAGCACAGGTATTTTAGGATATATTTTTTTAAAAATACCTGTTTAGATGTGGTGTTCTCAACAGATATTCTTGGTTTCCCATGTGAGCTGAACCACAACCTACCCTTATGGCAATTTTAGGTAAATATTACCACACTGTCCTTTCCTTCCCAAACTGGCCCTTGAGGGTGGCCATGCCAAGGTCTCCTGGCCCAAAGGATATCATTCAGGGAGTAGGTCACAAGAAGGCTCTCCTGGTTCCTTATCACTAAAAGCACATCATCTTAAAAAGCAGGAGGTGAGCATCAGTTAGCAAGGGTTCGGCCAGGGAGAGAAGCGGGGGGTGGTCTGGGGCAAAGCTGGGATGGTTGGGGAACATGTTGAACATGGCACAGTGTTCAGCTGGGACTTCTCTCAGCAGTCATCAGACGCTATTCTCAGGATGTAGGATGCAGTGGTTTTAGAAATAAATGTGCTATGTGGAGAAAATGCCTCAAGTTCCCCAAGAAACCTGCTGAAAAAGTGCCCTCTATTCAAGACGCGAGCCAAATGGCAATGGCCGGGTCCCTGCAGACAGGGGCTCTTTGTGAGGAGTCCTTGCGAACCTGCTGCTGTCCTCCCCCAGTGCCGGGAGAGGCCAGCGGCCGCCTTTCCTGTTTTCTCCCTCCTCGGTTTTATACATTCCTGCGACGCAAGCCGAGCAAGCAAACTTCCCTGCTATTTGCAAGATGTGGGCGTGCCCTCTGCAAAATCCACAGCGCGGTCCTTCCAAACCGTTTTCAGAGGTCAGCCAATATTTACGCAGTGCTTGAGGGATGCTAGGAACTACGGTTTCAATGGGGAAGTATTTTCAGGGGTTGCCTCATGTTTGAGGCACCTGGGAGGTAAAGCAGCTTGAGTTTGAGGTTACCAGCTTGTCTTCCCACTGCCAATGCTCCCCATCTCTGACTTTTTTTTTTTTTTGTCCTATTATACACTTATGTTTTAAGCTGGCAGTGATAGTCCTGGGGACTTTCCGCTCACGGTCGCCAGTTCTAGCAGCGTCTGTTCTCTTCTGTGTGGAGAGAGAGAGCATCCAGCCCATTTGAGAAGGAAAAACTGCCTGCACAGAGAGATGTTTTTAATTTAGTGAATCTGTGAACTCTAAGGCCAGAGGGGTATGTTATGATCCTCTAAAGCAGCAGTTTGCCTAACACGAGCCACAAAATCTTACCCAAGAGCCCCCACCACCAAGTCCATTAGCTTCTTTAGAAATCCCTGCTCCAGAATACTGAGTGGAGTAATTGCTGCTATGGTTAGAACAATGCCCCATAAGAATGAAACATTTTTGCTCAAAATATCCAAGTCATATCTGCTTATGTCAGAAAAAACAATGACTTTAACTAGCGTGTATTCCTGCTGGCTGCTCTGCTTCAAAAGGGGGAGGGGAGGGAAAGCAAACTCCTTTATGGCTTGTGCATCATTGCAAAGGGATTGTGATTGCAGGAGGTTTATTGCATTTGATTATTCCTGTTTGGAAAGAGTCCAGGTTGACCGTCAGAGCCAGGGGTGAGTCTGGTGGCTTGGCAGACAGGGGAAGAGAGGTCCTTGCACTGTAAATCGAGCAACAAGTAACCAAGGAAATTTCCTAAGAAGTTACGAAAATAACAAAAGAGAGCACCTTGGTGCTATCGTTCTGATGGGGTTGGTTGTTGCGGAGCTCCAGGTTAACGTCTTCAGAAGAGAGGGTCTGGTGAGATGTTTGTGTATGGAGGCGAACGGGTCCCCATGACATGGTGCCACAGAGGAGCACTTCTTAATCTTCTGGAGAGTGTCGGAGTGAACATCTCCTGCAGGAATTGTCCTCAGCGTGTTGCCAGACAAGCAAACCCATTGTTGGGCCTCTGAGGCTTGAAGGTTTGTGCTTTGCTCCCTTCTCATTTCCTCTAATACACCATTATCGTATATGCTCAACAATGTTTAACTCGGGATTCTTCAAATGCTGTACGATCCACATGCGATTGCTTCATTTCAGAACATGTTATATTCCATAGTTGCTTTAGCAGAGACACAGACCAATAAACATTGGTACTTTATGTCCCATGCACTTCTCGTTCACTATGCACGTGATCACAAGCAATTTGCAGTTTTGCATTTATACCAGTGGCAATTTTGCTGGGTACTTTGGAATCGTGCTTAAATAAACCGATTGCAATTAAAGTTCAAGTTAACGCAGACTGTCCAAACTTCTCATTGAGGCTTTTTCACCAGCAAAGTGAAGCGTAGAATTATTCAAGCTGGTGTGCAATCAGAATTTTCCATTCCTTGACACAGTCATAAAAAGTCAAATTATTAGATGTGATAGCTAGGGAAAACCACAGTAGTTCAGGGTTAAAATAGGAAAAGTTAATCTGAACAGAACCCTGAAAAAAATTCTGGTAGTTTTAATTCAATTTGAATTGCTTTTTGTTGTGTTCTCAAAAATATGCAAAAGCTAGCATCTCAGAAAAACCCTTTTTTTCATTTAATTTCCTTTTTTTTTAATTATTCTTTCTGTTCTTGGTTGTTAAAAGAAGAGCAGCTAGCCTTGCTGTCCAGCTGCTGCGCATCATTAGAGTAGCACAAAGGTAGCAGTGAATTTAGCCTAATCTATTGATGGACCTGCCAGTGCACCGGGGGCCATCGCATTCTCCCTTCACAATCTTCTTTTTCTCTTTCCATCATGTTGTTTTACTTAGATGAAGTCCACTCGCCATCTGGCCCTTCGTGACTGATTGGAATCCTGACTGGTTTGTGGGATGCTCTCTGTGAACCGCAGCGTGGCGAGCCTTATCGACACCGTGCTGTTAACTTGGAAAGCAGGTGGGGAATGGCGGGTAGCAAACAGCATTTTGGGTGCGCAGTACGTACCTGTGGAGGGTGTATCTTTTCTGCTGACTGACTGAGTAGTCATATTTGAGCAGCAGTTAAATACTCCATTTATTTATACTGCCTGCTTTTCTGTTGGTATCATTTCTGTGAAAGTCATGCACTATGCTTATAGGTGCTGTTCGTTGCCACGCTTTGTATCAAACGAGAGGTTTGCATTTTGCTTGTTTTGACATTCCCCTTGCCTTTGGTCTTGATCCATGATAATATTATTTTTGGAGTAGCTTTTCATGGGTTATTTCTACTTTCTGTAGGGGGGTGGCGGTGAAGGGGCCATTACACAGGTTTTATTTTTGGTTTCATGTTTCTTAAATAAACAGTTTTTTTAACGCTGATAGTCTTGCACTAGTCCTGACTTGTTCATGGCCTGGACTGTTGCAGGGGGGAGGTGCCTGATCCAAAAACAAGGCCACGAGCAGCGGTAAGTGCACCAGGAGTATATTCAGATGGGGCCTAGCGCACACCTAGAGGAAACAAAAACTGTTAAGTATGGAAAAAAACCCCACTAAAACCCACCAGAACATTCTTGATATACGATTATGAAAGTGACAGTCTTGCAAGAACTGGAGAGTGTCTAAAGAATCCTGATGATAAAGACCTTAAAAACAGTTTCAAGGGCCAGTAAATGAATCTGAGCCTTAATTGCCCCCGTCCTGTCCCCTTCCCCGCCCCTGCCCACCTACTCCTGCCCACTCCCGGCCCGGCCGAAGCCCTGGGCGTGCTGCCGTGGCGCAGGCAGCCGACCTGACCCAAAACTGACCCAGGCAATAAATGTTTGTGCTCCGGCTTTGCCCTCCCTCCCCACTCCTGCACCCTTTCTGCCGCCCTCGTCTCTCCACGGTGCGGGGAAGGGGGCGGCCCGACCGCCGGCGCTGCCGCCGGGCCTGCCGGGGCTCGGGCCGGGGAGCTGGGGGCCAGCCGGAACCGCCGTCCATCCTCACCCTCTGCCTGCAAAAGAACCGGAGAAGCACGGCATGCCCCACCACCACCTCCCCGGTTCCCCTGCCCGGCCGCTCCCCCGCACAGGCCCGGGCGGATTTGAAGGCGGGCGGTGGCGGCGGAGCTGCCCGCGGGACGTCGCCCATGTGTGGGGCAATGGTGCCCTCTAATGTCGGCTGGGCCCGGCAGAGGCGGGCGCTCGCCCCTCGCCCCCCGCCGCCGGCCCGCGGCAGGGGTGGGCTTCCCGCAGGATCCCTGCAACCCTCCTCCCGTTGTCTCCTCGCACCTCGGAGGACCCTGTCTCGTTGGTGAGTTCTCCCGTGATCCAACTCCCGGGGACGTCTGCGTTTGGCCCAGGGACTTCAGCTACCGTTTGGTGCATGGCAGGAGCTCTTGGCTACGCTCTACCTAATAACAACCTTCCCCGCTTGCTTGCAGCTCACCAAGAGAGTCTGGGCAACCTGCTCCAGCGTCTCACCCTCTTCATGACAAGAGGCAGTTCTCTCAGCCTGCCCTTGTGTGCCATGTGCCCCGTCCCCTGGCCATCTTGAAGGCCCCAGGCTGGGCCCACACCCCACGCATCAGTGTCTTTCCTGGGCTGGGGAGACGAGGAGGGGACAGAGGAGTCCAGATGCAGTCGCCAAAGTACCAAACGAGAGGAGGAAAGCATGTTTACTGTTATTTTCTTAGTTTATTGGTGTTTGGGTTTGTTTTTTTTTTAAATAGGGGGAGGAGATGGGGGGTGAGAAAGAAGGGCTCACACCACCCGTGGCAATCAGCACAGTAATTGTTGATGCTGGGAGATGGAAGGGTGAGCCCGCAGGAGGGCCAGGCGCAGAGGCTGGGCCTCCCAGCTAACGGCAGGTGCGGCGGCTGTGCCGGGTGCTCCTGCGACGCTGGGTGCTCCTGCGATGTGATCACTGCCGTGGTGTCGAGGAGGGGAGGCCTGGCATGGTGTGGTGGTGCCAGGGGAGCTGTGCTGCAGGTGGATCCACCTCCATTGGTTCTTCCTGATCTTGGGGTGGATCCACCTGCATTGGTTCTTCCTGATTTTGGGGTGGATCCACCTCCATGGGCTCCACACCATCAGCCACATGGTACGTGTGGCTGATGGTGCCCTCCGTCTGAAGCTTCCTCCTCTTCCCGTGCAGCTCCTGGAGCCACGCGTCTTCTCTGCCCCGCTGCAGAGATGGGCAGCCACTCACTGTGCTCTTGGACCTCTTGTTTCCAGGCATCTTGGAAACGGAGGGTCTCGAAGCTCAGCAAACTGTGGGCCAGCTGCCAGGGTGCCTGTATTTACAGAGCCCAAGTGGCTGCAAGGTGGCTTGTGACATCAGGAGGCCACTGTGATGCGTGTGGCCAAATATGGCGGTTCTGGGAGTTGGAGGGCCTGTGGCCTGAAAGATGGCCGCAGGTGGGAGAAGGAGGATGAGGGAACAGAGGGCCTCTTTCCTGGGGATCGTTCAGCTGTGCCATTCTGCTGGCGCTCGGGCACAGGGAGTGCCCTCCACCTCCCCTTCGTGTGCCTGCGCTCCGGCCCCCTCCTCGTCTTGTGCCTGGGCTCCTCCGGATGAGTTGGCAGCAAGGGTGTTGCAGGAGGGTCAGGGGTCCCTCAAAGGGATTGAGATAGACTCTTGATAGAGCCCTCTAGAAGTGCGTTTGCCCCCTGCATCTAGGAATGTGCGTGAGATTTAACATGAACAGTCTCACTAGAAAAGGACCTTCCAAAACTACTGCCTGGTAGATGACAGCAGGATGATGGCATTCTTCCTCCAAAGCGGCTGTGCCTGTATCTGTTAAAGACAAGACGTATTGGAAAGCAGAGCTCGAAAATGCACTTGAACTATAACAAACAAGGTGTAGCGCAAGTCTCACTTTGGTAAGATTTGGGCACATCAGTCGTGGAGGACAGTGCCACTAAAGGATTCCTGAACAATTCGTGGATACCAACCTTTTTTACAAAGGTGGTTATAGGATAGTATCCCACAACACTGAAGAAACAAACTTCTCCCAAAAGCTTATTATAATCTCATCAAGCAGGGTCAGCTAACCCTTTCAAGGGGCATTGAAGCGTTCTTTGGAGGAAGACTCAGCTCCGCTGCTCTTCCCTTTGTCAACTATTCCAAGGCCCTGCTGTCTTTCCTTGGGCAAAGTGTATGTCAATTTGCAGATTCTCCTTACAATAGCAAGATCTGGTCCTCTAGACTTCTCTAAAGCAGCTTGATTTTTTGCAACCTGAAGCAACTGAAGCTTGCTGCGGTATGCTGAAGCATAGGATCATTGAATCAAAGAATGGTTTGAGTGGAAAGGCACCTTTAAAGGTCCTCTAGTCCAATCCCCGCCTGCCATGGGCAGGGTCACCTGCCACTAGATCAGGCTGCTCAAAGCCTCATCCAGCCTGCCCTTGCACGCTCCCAGGGATGGGGCATCCACAGTTTCTCTGGGCAACCTGTTCCAGTGTCGCCCCTCGACCTGTTGGCCACGCTTTTTTTAATGCAGCCCAGGATACAGTTGGCTTTCTGGGCTCTGAGTGCACATCGCCAGCTCACGTCCAGCTTTTCTCCATCCCTTCATCTCCCAGCCTGTCTTGATACTGCGGGTTGCCCTGACCCAGGTGCAGGACCATGCACTTGGCCTTGTTGAACCTCATGAGGTTCACATGGGCCCACTTCTCAAGCTTGTCCAGGTCTCTCTGAATGGCATCCTGTCCCTCAGGCTTGCAACCGCACCACCCAGCTTGGAGTCATCTGCAAATTTGCTGAGGGTGCACTGGATCCCACTCTCTCTATCACTGATGAAGATATTAAATAGTACCGGTCCCAATAGGGACCCCTGAGGGACACCACTTGTCACTGATTTCCTTCCAGACACTGAACTGTTGACCACTAGTCTGGATGCGACCATCCAGCCAATTCCTCATCCACCGAATAGTCCATCCATCAAATCCACGTCTCTCCAATGTAGAGAGAGGGATGTTGTGGGGGACCGTGTCAAAGGCCTTACAGAAGTCCAGAGAGATGACATGCATAGCCCTTCCCTTGTCCACTGGTGCAGTCACTGCACCGTAGAAGGCCATTAGGTTGGTCAGGCGAGACTTGCCCTTGGCGAAGCCATGCTGGCTGTCTTGTATCACCTCCCTGTTCTCTATGTGCCATAGCTTCTAGGAGGATCTGTTCCACGATCTTCCCAGGTACAGAGGTGAGGCTGGCAGGTATCTTTCACTAGATCGCATTGCTCAAAGCCCCGGCCAGTCTGACCTTGAACAGTTCCAGGGATGGGGCATCCACAATTTCTCTAGGCAACCTGCTCCAGTGTCTCACCCCCCTCATGACCAGAGGCAGTTCTCTCAGCCTGCCCTTGTGTGCCATGTGCCCCGTCCCCTGGCCATCTTGAAGGCCCCAGGCTGGGCCCACACCCCACGCATCAGTGTCTTTCCTGGGCTGGGGAGACGAGGAGGGGACAGAGGAGTCCAGATGCAGTCGCCAAAGTACCAAACGAGAGGAGGAAAGCATGTTTACTGTTATTTTCTTAGTTTATTGGTGTTTGGGTTTGTTTTTTTTTTAAATAGGGGGAGGAGATGGGGGGTGAGAAAGAAGGGCTCACACCACCCGTGGCAATCAGCACAGTAATTGTTGATGCTGGGAGATGGAAGGGTGAGCCCGCAGGAGGGCCAGGCGCAGAGGCTGGGCCTCCCAGCTAACGGCAGGTGCGGCGGCTGTGCCGGGTGCTCCTGCGACGCTGGGTGCTCCTGCGATGTGGTCACTGCCGTGGTGTCGAGGAGGGGAGGCCTGGCATGGTGTGGTGGTGCCAGGGGAGCTGTGCTGCAGGTGGATCCACCTCCATGGGTTCTTCCTGATCTCGGGGTGGATCCACCTCCATTGGTTCTTCCTGATCTTGGGGTGGATCCACCTGCATTGGTTCTTCCTGATTTTGGGGTGGATCCACCTCCATGGGCTCCACACCATCAGCCACATGGTACGTGTGGCTGATGGTGCCCTCCGTCTGAAGCTTCCTCCTCTTCCCGTGCAGCTCCTGGAGCCACGCGTCTTCTCTGCCCCGCTGCAGAGATGGGCAGCCACTCACTGTGCTCTTGGACCTCTTGTTTCCAGGCATCTTGGAAACGGAGGGTCTCGAAGCTCAGCAAACTGTGGGCCAGCTGCCAGGGTGCCTGTATTTACAGAGCCCAAGTGGCTGCAAGGTGGCTTGTGACATCAGGAGGCCACTGTGATGCGTGTGGCCAAATATGGCGGTTCTGGGAGTTGGAGGGCCTGTGGCCTGAAAGATGGCTGCAGGTGGGAGAAGGAGGATGAGGGAACAGAGGGCCTCTTTCCTGGGGATCGTTCAGCTGTGCCATTCTGCTGGCGCTCGGGCACAGGGAGTGCCCTCCACCTCTCCTCGTGTGCCTGCCCTTGCACACTCCCAGGGATGGGGCATCCACAGTTTCTCTGGGCAATCTGCTCCAGTGTCTCACCACCCTCACAGGAAAGAATTTCCTCGTAATATCTAATCTAAGTCTTTCAGTTGAAAACTGTTGCCCCTCATCCTATCACTACACTCCCCATCTTTCCTATTGGCCTACTTTAAGCACCAAAAGGCTGCTATAAGATTTCCCCAGAGCTTTCCCTTCTCTAGGCTAAACAACCCAACTTTCTCAGCCTGTCTTCGTAGGGGAGTTGCTCCAGCGCTCTGATCATCCTTGTGGCCCTATTCTGGACCTGCTCGAGCAGGTCCATGCCTTTCTTATGCTGGGGACCGCAGAGCTGGATGCAGTACTCTAGGTGGGGTCTCCTGAGAGCGGAGCAGAGGGGCAGAAGTGCCTTCCTCGACCTGCTGGCCATGCTTCTTTTGATGCAGCCCAGGATACAGTTGGCTTTCTGGGCTGCGAGCGTACATGGCCAGCTCATGTTGAGCGTCTCATCAGCCAACACCCCCAAGTCCTCCTCTGCAGGGCTGCTCTCAATCCGTTGTCCACCCAGCCTGTATTGACATTTGGGAATGCCCCGACCCGTATGCAGGATCTTGCGCTTGCCCTTGTGTAACTTCATGAGGTTTGCACGGGCCCATCTCTCCAGCCCTTCTCTCTGGATGGCATCCCTGCCCTTTAGAATAGCAGTCACACCACTCAGCTTGGAATCATCTCCAAGTTTGCTGAGGGTGCACTCAGTCCCACTGTCCAGGTCCCCGACAAAAATGTTAAATAATACTCATCCCAATATGGACTCCTGAGGGACACCACTCATCACTGGTCCCCACCTGGACGTTGAGATGTTGACCACAAGTCTGAGTGCAACCATCCAGCCAATTCCTTATCCACCAAGTGGTCCATCCATCAAAACCATGTCTTTCCATTTTAGAGACAAGGATGTCATGTGGGACAGTATCAAATGCTTTGGACAAGTCCAGGTAGGTGATGTCAGTTGTTCTTCCCTTATCCGTCAATGCTGTAACCCTGCCATAAAAGGCCACCAAATTTGTCAAGCACGATTTGCCCTTAGTGAAGATATGTTGGCTGTCACGAATCACTTCTCTGTTTTCCATGGGCCTTAGTATATTCTCCAGGAGGATCTGCTTCATGATCTTGCTGGGCAGAGGTAAGACTGACTGACCTGTAGTTCCCCAGGTCTTCCTTTTTTCCCTTTTTAAAAATGGGGGGTTTGTTTCCCCTTTTCCAGTCACTGGGAACTTCACCAGACTGCCGTAACTTTTCAAATATGATGGAGAGTGACTTTGCTCAATGGTAGCTCAAACCCTCAAAGTCCAAGAGAAGGAGATGCAGTTGTAGAGGATGCAGACCTTGAGACACATACCTGGTTTTGTGCAGGGCTGGCATGCCTATGGGAGCCCCAGCAGGTTTGTCTCCTCTACATCTTTCTGTGGCTGGTCCCCTCCCTAGGAGCAGGTGGCAAAGTAATACGGTGCTGTGGGATCTGGCTGTTCCTTTTCTCGCTCCCCAAGTTGGATTCTCTCATTTGCCCCTCCCTCGGGGCTTGCTCCCTCCTTTCCCTGTGATGGGGTGTTGAGATATCATGTGATGACACAGCACGATGAGATAATTTCTCCCCCCTCCCCACCCCCTGGCTTCTTGTTTGTATTCTTTAATTAATTTATCTTCTTGCCTACAGCTTTAAATTTGCTTTTAGCATAGTAACTTTCTGAAGACACAGCACTAAAATTTTATTTGCTCTTAATCTTGAAAAGCAGTCATTTTATAATCTCCCTGCTAGATTCATAGCATTAATTTTGCTGCATGCTTTGAATGTGGACCAAACATAACCCAGCCAGTGGTGAACCTGCAAAGGGAGTGGTTCAATGAGCTCCCTTGCGAGAGTCCATCACATTCATTTTACAGCAGTTTAACTGTCATAAGGCTGCCCTGCCCACAATACAGTATGTATTCCTACAGAGCAGAGGGCTAATTGTACCTGGATCCAGCAGCGTGCTATAAACACGTTTATGTCATGCAGAACAATTAGTGCTGTGACTCATTGCTGGGAGCTCAGCCTATGTTATACATGGGGCAGCATTTAAACATTTATATATGCTATCTGCAACAGCAGTCAGCACAAATCCCACTAGCGTTCAGCATCCCGCAGATCCAAAGAGAAACCAAGTGCCATATCCCCTAACAGAGCAGAGGAGGTGGAAGACCATGGGTAACACTGGCTTAAAGGTTTTTTAATGGTTTGCATTACATCCACCGACATAGCTATTTCTTAATGAGCCAGTTTTCGAGTTTTGGACACAATCTGAAAGGACCTGCTACCTAGGGCCGTTGCTCTGATTACATGCAATTGTAATGTCCTTTGGTAGACGCTGGAGGCCAGGAGAAAGCTAAGTTTTTTCCTGTGCTGTGACCAGGTTGAAAAAGCCTCAGGTCATTCTGTAGCCTTAAAAGTTACCCTTGCCAACTACTTTGCTACTTCTTGCAGGAGTTATTGCTAAAACAAGTTTGTAAGGCAGCGAGCTCCAGGTGCTCAACCCTCAGCTTCAAGGTGAGTTTTCAACTTCAAGGGTGAGTTTTGGACTAAGCAAGGACAGGAGAATCAGGCACAAAGAGATGCACTTGTACCCAACTCTCACTTGAACTTCAATTTCATAAAGGTGCAATTAAAGACACGCACTGATGCTGTGCAGGATAGCAGGTATCTCACTGTGAATATGCAGTCACACACGAAGGCATTTCAAAATGACATGGTACAAATTCTTCTAGTGTGAACCATGAGTCACATTCTCAAACATATTCATGACCAAGCGAGTCTGAAGCTAATGTTTTCCTAACAGTAAAAGCAGAAGAGGAGCTGGATGAAAGACCTGAAGATTAAATCCTGGCAGCATAGAAATCAGAGGCAAAATTCCCAGTGAATTGGGGTCAGGGTTTCAGCTTAAAGCCAAGTAATCCAGATCTTGCAGCTCTTCTCAAAGTGAAAATGAGTCAGCTGGCCATTGTTGGTGTTCAAAGGAAAAATATAAAACAGGTGAAATCATTTAAGCTGACAGTGGCCAACTGGTAGTGATTTTGTTCTGGAAGGAAAAAAATATATCTGGAGGTGCTATATTTATGGAGTCTCATTGCTTTCTAGATCAAATGCACTTGCTTTGCAGATGGGAGAATGGCCTTTTTTTTTTAACTGCCAACCTGCAAATTTAATCTGGACCCTTTCCTTTTCATGCACTACAATCACTAAGCAAGATTTTCCGCTGTCCTGCTCCTGCAGTCCCACGGCTTGCAAGGGCACCTCTGGTGGGATTTGAGGTGGTTGTCACTTCACCTATGCAGAGCCAGCTGAATTTGGCAAATGATTTAATTGCTGAGGCTCAGGAGGAATATAACCCAGCACTCCCCTGGCTGTGCTGTGCAATAAATAAAAGGGAAAAACACTTACTGTTTTGTTTTGAAGGTAACGAGGAGAGGGGCTGGGCAGAGCTGCTGACTAGATTGATGTTGGTTTTAACAGGAGTCTCCAGGACCCAGCCAAGGTAGGAAACTGGGGGAATTTCTTCCTAGCGCCCTCCCTAGGGTGGTTTTACAGAGGTAATCCCATTGCTGTCTGGTAGAGTGTTAGGAAAATGAGCTGGGATAGACCCCCTTTTTCTAGCAGTACTTTTTCTCTTTCTTTGTTTCAAATGTCCTAACTATTTGCAAAATGCTAAAGTCCAATTGCTGCTTTGGCAGGACTGGTTCTTAACCAGTTTGGATGGAAAATTTGCAAGAGTTGCTTGATTTCCGGAAAAGCCAGATGATGGATCCTGAGCTTAGTGCATAAAGACTTTGATGTAGGGAGTTGTGTGTTCCAGAAATGGAATGCATGAACCAGGGAGCAGTGCTCCAAGTGAGCTCTTCTTGGGTTATTTCCAGCCTTTCCAGGGTGTGAAAAGATTAACAAATGCCAAATGGTACTGACAGTGGCAAGTCCAGCCCAAGACATTGCTGGTTTATGCCAGCTTTGCACTTGGCCTTAGGAATGGCTTAGAATTAGGCAGCAATATCAAAGCAAAAAGCCTCAAAAACAAATATTGCAACAGAAAATACTTAGTGCACCCTGGTCACAGCCATCATCCAGGCCTCCCATGAGCAGCAGACAGCTCCAGTTGGGGCTGACTAACTCTTGTCCTTTGGCATGTTTGGAAGCACTAAATCCCTCTCTGTGCTCTTTCCAGGGCATAAATGCTTTTGCCACTCCTTGCAGAAGGGTCTGGGTCTCTCTCCTTCTCTGGTGGCAAGTCCATGGCAAGTGCTAATACTTTTGCTCAATGACAGAGTCAGGGGGGTTGTGAGCCTGCAATCACCTAGGGGACAAGCTTTAAAAATTATTTTAAAATCTTTTAAAAAAATAAATAGCTCTTAAGGTTTTTCTCTTAGGAAAACTTCTGTGTGTCATTCATGTCCCACTTTAAATTGCTCCTTACGCCAGGGTTGGATCCTAATAGTGCACAAAGTTTTCTGTGATTCCTTGCAGAGAGACAAATTTCATCCATAGCTCCTGGTGTTGTTCCAAAATAATTCTGAAGAATTATTGTAAGCAATGAGCTTTCGAGAGAGTACTTTAAAGACACAATTGAGCAGGTGTGGGTTTTTGGTTTTTTTTGTGTCAGACATACATGCAACATCTTAGGAATGCATCCTTATCCTTTGCTCTGAAGAAATGCCGTGCCTATAGCGATTGAACTGGAAAGAAGAGAAGCAAATGGTACCATGCAGGTGCTGGCCTCTTAACAGTGAAGTTTCAGATGTATTTGAACTGGGACTTATTTGTATGATAGACTGACTGCAGGGATGTGTCTTCTAAACTTTTCCACCTCTTGTCTATCTGTCCATGCTGGAGTTATTCAGTGTTCAACATTGGTTTAACTGAATTACCTTGAAAATTTTCCCCAAATCACTGTGAAGATTCCTGGTATCCCACTCGAGAGCCATTAGTGGATCCCCCCTACAACCTCAGCACTAAGGAGCCCACGAGGAACCACTAGCAAAGGAGGTTTACTTTCTTTTTGTCTCAGGCAAATTCAAGTGGAGGGCGGTTGGGAAGGCCAGGAAGAAGCAGTGAAGGGTCTCTGCTTTCTGGTGGTTTGAACAAAAACCCAGCAGTCTTGGGACTGTCCATCCCTCTTGTATTCCTAGTTAAAATCAAGATTGTAATCATTCTCCCCAAGTAGACCTGGCTACAGCCTTTATCACTGATGCAGGGGATGCAGACCTGGCTGGCAGAGCAGATACCTCCAAGGGTTGGTGTCTTCTAGAGATTTAAAAACTCTGTTTTTCCTGTGTGAGTTTGATGACAGGCAGGAGTGTGTGATCTGCTCCAACTTGCAACAGTGCGAGCTTGGGGGTTTGCTTGACTTTACAAATCCTATTCAAGCCTTTAGCTGAAATTAGGTGTTTTCTTAGAGGGAGAAAAATAAGGACCTTGGATGAGGCTTTGGAAGGCACTTAGAACTGAGATACATCAAGGGGTGTCTAGCCATGTTTGTGCATTTCACCGCTTCTCAGCTGCTGATAAATCCAGCCCTTTGTAACTATGGATACCTTTGTCCCACCTCTTCCATCCACCAGCAGCGAGTATCTGCAACGTAGGGTTGTCCCCCACACATGTAGTGGATAGAGCCAGCTGGGCAGGGCATGGGGGAAGCCTTCTCCATTCCTCCACATAGCACGTTGGCTCCACATAGGTCCCAAGTCCACCTGAAGAAACCAGCCAGCCAAATGGAGCAAGGCTGGGAGGGGACATGTATCCCTTGGCCCTGAGCAGGTAAAGATTTGTCTGAGGATGTAACGCGGACCCTGCTCTGTGCAGGGAAGCTGTGGCTGGGATGTGCAAAGTTTTACAGGCACATGCTTTGTCCTTCTTTAATTGCTTTATGCAGAAACATACATTAGCAGAAACACTGAATACACATTCATATTTCATTTGTGCTGTGTATAGCTTCATCAGAAGGCTAACCGACAGAGAGATTCTTGTTATATTGTGTTGCTGGTGGTCTCCTGAATGCTCGAGAGTTATAAATCAGACAATTGTTTGATTCTCACACAGGAAAATGTTTTGGTAAATGCAGGAGGCTCGAGACTAGCTGAAAATGTCTGGGGCTCCCATTGTGTGCAGAAAGTAATGTGTGCAGAGGAAATCTGCAGCATTCCTAGGGCAAACCACAACAAGAAGCTCCATACAGCCCCAATCAGTTGCAATTCTCATATAAATTATAATGGCTTAAATGTTATTTAAATAATAAACAGCTTTTGCATTCCAGACATTGCTGTGATTCCAGAAGGTGGCTGTATAATACCAGCTGAATGAAATACTGCATATTGCAGGCTAAGTATGAGGCTTTATTCGTGTGTGTGTGTATCCGTTTTTGTCACATCTAGCATATTCTTTGGCTATAAACCTTGGACTTCCAACGCACTGTGTGTATCTTGGAGCCTAGGGTTCATCCATTATCCAGCAGCGAGTTGTCTGAAGGTCAGTCACGCCAACATGCCAGTAAGCTGAAGACGTAACCACAGAGGCAGCAGAAGTATCCATCGCCTCTGGGCCATCACCATCGCTTATTAGCATGTGCAGTTTTGCCTGGACCCTGCTCAGCAGCCGATGGTATAACCACTCCTTTAATCACAGTTTCCTACACAGATGGCCGGGTCACACTTGCTTAAAAAAAGTGTGGCTTGAGCATTAGGAAGAATGGCAAGTCTGGGGGAGATCATCCCTTGCACAGGATAGAGCTCACCCAGCAGACCTGGGCTTTCACTAAGGGAAGAGTAATTTTTTTTTGCCGATTCTTCAACGTCCTAGCATAGCAGACCACTAGAGGCTGGCAGCATTTGCTGTCTTTTGATGTCTTTGCTTGAAGAAGAAGGTTGGTGGCTGCTCTCTGGGCAGCCCAGCAGCCCTTCTCCATCACATGGCAGCAGCTCATGGAAATGTGAGGGATTTCTGTTTGCTCAGGAGAGATTTTGGGGTAAAGGTGGGCCATGGCCATGGCAGCACCTGGCAGATGACTCCAGAGGTGAGTCCTCTGGCTGAGCTGAAGTCATCCTAAGCAAGGTGCTGCTTGGTGTGAGCAGACATGAGAGGCTCCTGCCCGTGCAAGGTCCTGCTGGAGCCGATGAGACTGGATGGGTACAAAGAACTGAGCTTTTTCTTCCTATTTGGTCATGTTATTCTTGGTGTAACTCTTCTGAATTCAGGCCACGGGATTTTTCCAAAACTCTTTTACAGTTGACACAGTCTCTGCCCCATCTGCATATTTTGTTGTCAAATTCCAGCATTCATAAATGTTCTCTTTTGGTTTAATTTTTCCAGAATATTAGAGAGGAGAAATTGCCCTGTGGTTAAACAATGGGACTGGCGTCCAAAGGATGATCAAGTCTGACTCCAGTCTCTTCCACAGACTTCCTCTGTGATTTCAGGGAAGTCATTAAACCTCTCTGTCTGTTAGGGTCCCATCTGCAAGACAAGGAGGATTTAATTCTTTTCCCTCATCTGAGTCTCAGCCTCTTTTTATGTTTGCAGGGCACGAAACAGGGCCTCAATATTAGCTGGAGCTTTGGGGCTTTACCATTAAAAAGTTAATAATAACCAGCCATATTTCAGATAAAATGTGATTTGCAGTTTAATATGCTAAGTAACAAAGACTTTACCAAAAGAATGAACAATAGCCTTTTCCATTTCACAAAATAATTTGCCAGGCAGAATAAGCGCACCAGCATTTTTATAAAAACAAATTATAAATAATTGCTTTTTGCAATTTAATACACACATAGAAAGAGCCAAAAGAGTTCAGCAGCCACCAGGAATCTGATTTCATTGCCGATTTGGACTGTCTCTGCAGTTTTTATGAAAATCCCTGAAGACTGTGCTATTTTGTAAACTAAACGTGGCTTTTTTTTGCTGGCCATGTAGAGTCTTTTTCCATTCATTAGTGAGCTGCTTTTTTTGTGAACACAATTAGACAAAGGAATAAATCAGTCAACAAACATGGGACATAATTCTGGCAATACTGGGCCGCCTATGCTCTTATTTGCTTAACCGTATAAATCTTTCACCAGGCTACAAATTAGACCAGTTCCCTTAGTGTCGGGGTTGGGAGAAGAGAGGGATTGGGCCAGATCCTGTGGATTTGACGGCTCCAGCCGACCATGGCTGGTGTTGAGCAGTTTCCCTCATTATGGCAATTCAGCATTCCCACTATTGGGGAATCTCTTCAAGATATTTCTTCCATTTCCTCTCTCTTTTATCACAGAACTTAAGACACATCACAAGAACGATAGCTTCCTGAGGACTGTGTCTCTGTAAAGGGTTTTTATGTCCCTCCTTGTCCGAATATCTGCACACCTCACTGGTTTTGATGCAGTGGCCTCACGATGCTCTTGCAAGGAGGGGAAGGGTTATCTTTACTGCTTCTTGGGCAGGGAGATGAGGTATGCTCCTAACTAATCATCTTGCATCCCTCCTGGCACCCCCCAGCATACAGCCCATAGAAATGTAGTTTCTCTTTGCAAGGAGAAATGAAAGTTTGGTGGACCCAAGAGGCAGCGATTCCCTCCCCGGCATTCCCAGCCAGCTCTCACGCTTGCCATAAATATGGGTGCATACCCACAAGGGCAAGGATCTGTGATTGACCTGCACTGGAGCAGGATTTGGTTCATCCCACTGTTTTTTGTGTAGCTGGAGCGACCTGCCAGCTCACATTCATAGAGGATTTGAGGCCTGAGAGATGCCCTTCGGCGCTGGGCAGCACATCTGCACTTCCATTTCTCTTCAAGGCTCTTTTGAGGATGTAAAACTTGTTTTGACCCTCTGCAGACAGGTGAATCCCACCCAGGGTATCTTGTGTTGCTACAGGTCATATTAAGCTTCCTCTGTGAAAAAATACAAGTTCAGAGAAGGATTTGGGATTTATTTCCCCACAATTTATTCTTGTTCAACCAACATTTTCAACTGCTGGTATTGCTGTGGGTGGATTTCCCTTCCCCATGCATATGCTGGCCTTGTTTCCCATTTCCAGTGATTTAAGAAAAGATTTCTGCCCAAGTAAGATAAACAGTAAGTCTTTATAAATTTATTTTTTTTTTTAAAGATGTTCTCAGGTTTCCCACTCTGTTTTTCCAGAGATCACCACATAAATAGGCCTCAGGAAAGATATACCAGGGAAGGCACTATAAATACTCAAAAAAATGTTGAGAGTAAGTGTCAGGGCTTAATGCATAGCTAATGGCCTAATCTGCAGTTTCATCACAAGACATTTATCTCCTTGCTTGCTTTCACTGTAGTGTCCCTGGAATATCTGTCCATTTAAAGTTTATTTATCTTACCCAAGAAAATTCATTTCCTATTCATAACCTACTCCTCAGTTTTTAAACTAATCTTTATTTTTTAAAGATGGCTTGTCAGTGACTACCCATGGTGTAGTCTATAACTGAGCCAGAAGGAGCCTTTAGATAAAAACGCAATGCCAGCCTATACCATCTGTCATTAACGGTGCGTTATTGTTACAGGTATAGATGAACTGGTCCCTAGCTGGATGGCTGCAAATGCGATGTTCAGTGGGGGTAGCTGGGAACAGATTTAATCTACATCATACTTTGGCTCCTGCAGACATTTTCAGACAGGCTTCTCACTCAGGGTAGGAGGAGCGTATGCCTTGTGTCCATCACACTGGCTGTTTTTTCCATCAGTTCTCATGTTGCCACGTTTAGCCCCTAGATCGACTGATTTATGGGGCAAGATTTTAAAAATCAGGTGCTGAAAGTCAGGAAAGTCCAAGTTCCTGGGCAGAAGACCTTGCACGAGGACATCGAGATGATTCGGGGCTGCGAACGTCTTGGCCAAGTTTAGAGAATACAGCTTGTCCCAGCGCCCTNCCCAACTTTCTCAGCCTGTCTTCGTAGGGGAGTTGCTCCAGCGCTCTGATCATCCTTGTGGCCCTATTCTGGACCTGCTCGAGCAGGTCCATGCCTTTCTTATGCTGGGGACCGCAGAGCTGGATGCAGTACTCTAGGTGGGGTCTCCTGAGAGCGGAGCAGAGGGGCAGAAGTGCCTTCCTCGACCTGCTGGCCATGCTTCTTTTGATGCAGCCCAGGATACAGTTGGCTTTCTGGGCTGCGAGCGTACATGGCCAGCTCATGTTGAGCGTCTCATCAGCCAACACCCCCAAGTCCTCCTCTGCAGGGCTGCTCTCAATCCGTTGTCCACCCAGCCTGTATTGACATTTGGGAATGCCCCGACCCGTATGCAGGATCTTGCGCTTGCCCTTGTGTAACTTCATGAGGTTTGCACGGGCCCATCTCTCCAGCCCTTCTCTCTGGATGGCATCCCTGCCCTTTAGAATAGCAGTCACACCACTCAGCTTGGAATCATCTCCAAGTTTGCTGAGGGTGCACTCAGTCCCACTGTCCAGGTCCCCGACAAAAATGTTAAATAATACTCATCCCAATATGGACTCCTGAGGGACACCACTCATCACTGGTCCCCACCTGGACGTTGAGATGTTGACCACAAGTCTGAGTGCAACCATCCAGCCAATTCCTTATCCACCAAGTGGTCCATCCATCAAAACCATGTCTTTCCATTTTAGAGACAAGGATGTCATGTGGGACAGTATCAAATGCTTTGGACAAGTCCAGGTAGGTGATGTCAGTTGTTCTTCCCTTATCCGTCAATGCTGTAACCCTGCCATAAAAGGCCACCAAATTTGTCAAGCACGATTTGCCCTTAGTGAAGATATGTTGGCTGTCACGAATCACTTCTCTGTTTTCCATGGGCCTTAGTATATTCTCCAGGAGGATCTGCTTCATGATCTTGCTGGGCAGAGGTAAGACTGACTGACCTGTAGTTCCCCAGGTCTTCCTTTTTTCCCTTTTTAAAAATGGGGGGTTTGTTTCCCCTTTTCCAGTCACTGGGAACTTCACCAGACTGCCGTAACTTTTCAAATATGATGGAGAGTGACTTTGCTCAATGGTAGCTCAAACCCTCAAAGTCCAAGAGAAGGAGATGCAGTTGTAGAGGATGCAGACCTTGAGACACATACCTGGTTTTGTGCAGGGCTGGCATGCCTATGGGAGCCCCAGCAGGTTTGTCTCCTCTACATCTTTCTGTGGCTGGTCCCCTCCCTAGGAGCAGGTGGCAAAGTAATACGGTGCTGTGGGATCTGGCTGTTCCTTTTCTCGCTCCCCAAGTTGGATTCTCTCATTTGCCCCTCCCTCGGGGCTTGCTCCCTCCTTTCCCTGTGATGGGGTGTTGAGATATCATGTGATGACACAGCACGATGAGATAATTTCTCCCCCCTCCCCACCCCCTGGCTTCTTGTTTGTATTCTTTAATTAATTTATCTTCTTGCCTACAGCTTTAAATTTGCTTTTAGCATAGTAACTTTCTGAAGACACAGCACTAAAATTTTATTTGCTCTTAATCTTGAAAAGCAGTCATTTTATAATCTCCCTGCTAGATTCATAGCATTAATTTTGCTGCATGCTTTGAATGTGGACCAAACATAACCCAGCCAGTGGTGAACCTGCAAAGGGAGTGGTTCAATGAGCTCCCTTGCGAGAGTCCATCACATTCATTTTACAGCAGTTTAACTGTCATAAGGCTGCCCTGCCCACAATACAGTATGTATTCCTACAGAGCAGAGGGCTAATTGTACCTGGATCCAGCAGCGTGCTATAAACACGTTTATGTCATGCAGAACAATTAGTGCTGTGACTCATTGCTGGGAGCTCAGCCTATGTTATACATGGGGCAGCATTTAAACATTTATATATGCTATCTGCAACAGCAGTCAGCACAAATCCCACTAGCGTTCAGCATCCCGCAGATCCAAAGAGAAACCAAGTGCCATATCCCCTAACAGAGCAGAGGAGGTGGAAGACCATGGGTAACACTGGCTTAAAGGTTTTTTAATGGTTTGCATTACATCCACCGACATAGCTATTTCTTAATGAGCCAGTTTTCGAGTTTTGGACACAATCTGAAAGGACCTGCTACCTAGGGCCGTTGCTCTGATTACATGCAATTGTAATGTCCTTTGGTAGACGCTGGAGGCCAGGAGAAAGCTAAGTTTTTTCCTGTGCTGTGACCAGGTTGAAAAAGCCTCAGGTCATTCTGTAGCCTTAAAAGTTACCCTTGCCAACTACTTTGCTACTTCTTGCAGGAGTTATTGCTAAAACAAGTTTGTAAGGCAGCGAGCTCCAGGTGCTCAACCCTCAGCTTCAAGGTGAGTTTTCAACTTCAAGGGTGAGTTTTGGACTAAGCAAGGACAGGAGAATCAGGCACAAAGAGATGCACTTGTACCCAACTCTCACTTGAACTTCAATTTCATAAAGGTGCAATTAAAGACACGCACTGATGCTGTGCAGGATAGCAGGTATCTCACTGTGAATATGCAGTCACACACGAAGGCATTTCAAAATGACATGGTACAAATTCTTCTAGTGTGAACCATGAGTCACATTCTCAAACATATTCATGACCAAGCGAGTCTGAAGCTAATGTTTTCCTAACAGTAAAAGCAGAAGAGGAGCTGGATGAAAGACCTGAAGATTAAATCCTGGCAGCATAGAAATCAGAGGCAAAATTCCCAGTGAATTGGGGTCAGGGTTTCAGCTTAAAGCCAAGTAATCCAGATCTTGCAGCTCTTCTCAAAGTGAAAATGAGTCAGCTGGCCATTGTTGGTGTTCAAAGGAAAAATATAAAACAGGTGAAATCATTTAAGCTGACAGTGGCCAACTGGTAGTGATTTTGTTCTGGAAGGAAAAAAATATATCTGGAGGTGCTATATTTATGGAGTCTCATTGCTTTCTAGATCAAATGCACTTGCTTTGCAGATGGGAGAATGGCCTTTTTTTTTTAACTGCCAACCTGCAAATTTAATCTGGACCCTTTCCTTTTCATGCACTACAATCACTAAGCAAGATTTTCCGCTGTCCTGCTCCTGCAGTCCCACGGCTTGCAAGGGCACCTCTGGTGGGATTTGAGGTGGTTGTCACTTCACCTATGCAGAGCCAGCTGAATTTGGCAAATGATTTAATTGCTGAGGCTCAGGAGGAATATAACCCAGCACTCCCCTGGCTGTGCTGTGCAATAAATAAAAGGGAAAAACACTTACTGTTTTGTTTTGAAGGTAACGAGGAGAGGGGCTGGGCAGAGCTGCTGACTAGATTGATGTTGGTTTTAACAGGAGTCTCCAGGACCCAGCCAAGGTAGGAAACTGGGGGAATTTCTTCCTAGCACCCTCCCTAGGGTGGTTTTACAGAGGTAATCCCATTGCTGTCTGGTAGAGTGTTAGGAAAATGAGCTGGGATAGACCCCCTTTTTCTAGCAGTACTTTTTCTCTTTCTTTGTTTCAAATGTCCTAACTATTTGCAAAATGCTAAAGTCCAATTGCTGCTTTGGCAGGACTGGTTCTTAACCAGTTTGGATGGAAAATTTGCAAGAGTTGCTTGATTTCCGGAAAAGCCAGATGATGGATCCTGAGCTTAGTGCATAAAGACTTTGATGTAGGGAGTTGTGTGTTCCAGAAATGGAATGCATGAACCAGGGAGCAGTGCTCCAAGTGAGCTCTTCTTGGGTTATTTCCAGCCTTTCCAGGGTGTGAAAAGATTAACAAATGCCAAATGGTACTGACAGTGGCAAGTCCAGCCCAAGACATTGCTGGTTTATGCCAGCTTTGCACTTGGCCTTAGGAATGGCTTAGAATTAGGCAGCAATATCAAAGCAAAAAGCCTCAAAAACAAATATTGCAACAGAAAATACTTAGTGCACCCTGGTCACAGCCATCATCCAGGCCTCCCATGAGCAGCAGACAGCTCCAGTTGGGGCTGACTAACTCTTGTCCTTTGGCATGTTTGGAAGCACTAAATCCCTCTCTGTGCTCTTTCCAGGGCATAAATGCTTTTGCCACTCCTTGCAGAAGGGTCTGGGTCTCTCTCCTTCTCTGGTGGCAAGTCCATGGCAAGTGCTAATACTTTTGCTCAATGACAGAGTCAGGGGGGTTGTGAGCCTGCAATCACCTAGGGGACAAGCTTTAAAAATTATTTTAAAATCTTTTAAAAAAATAAATAGCTCTTAAGGTTTTTCTCTTAGGAAAACTTCTGTGTGTCATTCATGTCCCACTTTAAATTGCTCCTTACGCCAGGGTTGGATCCTAATAGTGCACAAAGTTTTCTGTGATTCCTTGCAGAGAGACAAATTTCATCCATAGCTCCTGGTGTTGTTCCAAAATAATTCTGAAGAATTATTGTAAGCAATGAGCTTTCGAGAGAGTACTTTAAAGACACAATTGAGCAGGTGTGGGTTTTTGGTTTTTTTTGTGTCAGACATACATGCAACATCTTAGGAATGCATCCTTATCCTTTGCTCTGAAGAAATGCCGTGCCTATAGCGATTGAACTGGAAAGAAGAGAAGCAAATGGTACCATGCAGGTGCTGGCCTCTTAACAGTGAAGTTTCAGATGTATTTGAACTGGGACTTATTTGTATGATAGACTGACTGCAGGGATGTGTCTTCTAAACTTTTCCACCTCTTGTCTATCTGTCCATGCTGGAGTTATTCAGTGTTCAACATTGGTTTAACTGAATTACCTTGAAAATTTTCCCCAAATCACTGTGAAGATTCCTGGTATCCCACTCGAGAGCCATTAGTGGATCCCCCCTACAACCTCAGCACTAAGGAGCCCACGAGGAACCACTAGCAAAGGAGGTTTACTTTCTTTTTGTCTCAGGCAAATTCAAGTGGAGGGCGGTTGGGAAGGCCAGGAAGAAGCAGTGAAGGGTCTCTGCTTTCTGGTGGTTTGAACAAAAACCCAGCAGTCTTGGGACTGTCCATCCCTCTTGTATTCCTAGTTAAAATCAAGATTGTAATCATTCTCCCCAAGTAGACCTGGCTACAGCCTTTATCACTGATGCAGGGGATGCAGACCTGGCTGGCAGAGCAGATACCTCCAAGGGTTGGTGTCTTCTAGAGATTTAAAAACTCTGTTTTTCCTGTGTGAGTTTGATGACAGGCAGGAGTGTGTGATCTGCTCCAACTTGCAACAGTGCGAGCTTGGGGGTTTGCTTGACTTTACAAATCCTATTCAAGCCTTTAGCTGAAATTAGGTGTTTTCTTAGAGGGAGAAAAATAAGGACCTTGGATGAGGCTTTGGAAGGCACTTAGAACTGAGATACATCAAGGGGTGTCTAGCCATGTTTGTGCATTTCACCGCTTCTCAGCTGCTGATAAATCCAGCCCTTTGTAACTATGGATACCTTTGTCCCACCTCTTCCATCCACCAGCAGCGAGTATCTGCAACGTAGGGTTGTCCCCCACACATGTAGTGGATAGAGCCAGCTGGGCAGGGCATGGGGGAAGCCTTCTCCATTCCTCCACATAGCACGTTGGCTCCACATAGGTCCCAAGTCCACCTGAAGAAACCAGCCAGCCAAATGGAGCAAGGCTGGGAGGGGACATGTATCCCTTGGCCCTGAGCAGGTAAAGATTTGTCTGAGGATGTAACGCGGACCCTGCTCTGTGCAGGGAAGCTGTGGCTGGGATGTGCAAAGTTTTACAGGCACATGCTTTGTCCTTCTTTAATTGCTTTATGCAGAAACATACATTAGCAGAAACACTGAATACACATTCATATTTCATTTGTGCTGTGTATAGCTTCATCAGAAGGCTAACCGACAGAGAGATTCTTGTTATATTGTGTTGCTGGTGGTCTCCTGAATGCTCGAGAGTTATAAATCAGACAATTGTTTGATTCTCACACAGGAAAATGTTTTGGTAAATGCAGGAGGCTCGAGACTAGCTGAAAATGTCTGGGGCTCCCATTGTGTGCAGAAAGTAATGTGTGCAGAGGAAATCTGCAGCATTCCTAGGGCAAACCACAACAAGAAGCTCCATACAGCCCCAATCAGTTGCAATTCTCATATAAATTATAATGGCTTAAATGTTATTTAAATAATAAACAGCTTTTGCATTCCAGACATTGCTGTGATTCCAGAAGGTGGCTGTATAATACCAGCTGAATGAAATACTGCATATTGCAGGCTAAGTATGAGGCTTTATTCGTGTGTGTGTGTATCCGTTTTTGTCACATCTAGCATATTCTTTGGCTATAAACCTTGGACTTCCAACGCACTGTGTGTATCTTGGAGCCTAGGGTTCATCCATTATCCAGCAGCGAGTTGTCTGAAGGTCAGTCACGCCAACATGCCAGTAAGCTGAAGACGTAACCACAGAGGCAGCAGAAGTATCCATCGCCTCTGGGCCATCACCATCGCTTATTAGCATGTGCAGTTTTGCCTGGACCCTGCTCAGCAGCCGATGGTATAACCACTCCTTTAATCACAGTTTCCTACACAGATGGCCGGGTCACACTTGCTTAAAAAAAGTGTGGCTTGAGCATTAGGAAGAATGGCAAGTCTGGGGGAGATCATCCCTTGCACAGGATAGAGCTCACCCAGCAGACCTGGGCTTTCACTAAGGGAAGAGTAATTTTTTTTTGCCGATTCTTCAACGTCCTAGCATAGCAGACCACTAGAGGCTGGCAGCATTTGCTGTCTTTTGATGTCTTTGCTTGAAGAAGAAGGTTGGTGGCTGCTCTCTGGGCAGCCCAGCAGCCCTTCTCCATCACATGGCAGCAGCTCATGGAAATGTGAGGGATTTCTGTTTGCTCAGGAGAGATTTTGGGGTAAAGGTGGGCCATGGCCATGGCAGCACCTGGCAGATGACTCCAGAGGTGAGTCCTCTGGCTGAGCTGAAGTCATCCTAAGCAAGGTGCTGCTTGGTGTGAGCAGACATGAGAGGCTCCTGCCCGTGCAAGGTCCTGCTGGAGCCGATGAGACTGGATGGGTACAAAGAACTGAGCTTTTTCTTCCTATTTGGTCATGTTATTCTTGGTGTAACTCTTCTGAATTCAGGCCACGGGATTTTTCCAAAACTCTTTTACAGTTGACACAGTCTCTGCCCCATCTGCATATTTTGTTGTCAAATTCCAGCATTCATAAATGTTCTCTTTTGGTTTAATTTTTCCAGAATATTAGAGAGGAGAAATTGCCCTGTGGTTAAACAATGGGACTGGCGTCCAAAGGATGATCAAGTCTGACTCCAGTCTCTTCCACAGACTTCCTCTGTGATTTCAGGGAAGTCATTAAACCTCTCTGTCTGTTAGGGTCCCATCTGCAAGACAAGGAGGATTTAATTCTTTTCCCTCATCTGAGTCTCAGCCTCTTTTTATGTTTGCAGGGCACGAAACAGGGCCTCAATATTAGCTGGAGCTTTGGGGCTTTACCATTAAAAAGTTAATAATAACCAGCCATATTTCAGATAAAATGTGATTTGCAGTTTAATATGCTAAGTAACAAAGACTTTACCAAAAGAATGAACAATAGCCTTTTCCATTTCACAAAATAATTTGCCAGGCAGAATAAGCGCACCAGCATTTTTATAAAAACAAATTATAAATAATTGCTTTTTGCAATTTAATACACACATAGAAAGAGCCAAAAGAGTTCAGCAGCCACCAGGAATCTGATTTCATTGCCGATTTGGACTGTCTCTGCAGTTTTTATGAAAATCCCTGAAGACTGTGCTATTTTGTAAACTAAACGTGGCTTTTTTTTGCTGGCCATGTAGAGTCTTTTTCCATTCATTAGTGAGCTGCTTTTTTTGTGAACACAATTAGACAAAGGAATAAATCAGTCAACAAACATGGGACATAATTCTGGCAATACTGGGCCGCCTATGCTCTTATTTGCTTAACCGTATAAATCTTTCACCAGGCTACAAATTAGACCAGTTCCCTTAGTGTCGGGGTTGGGAGAAGAGAGGGATTGGGCCAGATCCTGTGGATTTGACGGCTCCAGCCGACCATGGCTGGTGTTGAGCAGTTTCCCTCATTATGGCAATTCAGCATTCCCACTATTGGGGAATCTCTTCAAGATATTTCTTCCATTTCCTCTCTCTTTTATCACAGAACTTAAGACACATCACAAGAACGATAGCTTCCTGAGGACTGTGTCTCTGTAAAGGGTTTTTATGTCCCTCCTTGTCCGAATATCTGCACACCTCACTGGTTTTGATGCAGTGGCCTCACGATGCTCTTGCAAGGAGGGGAAGGGTTATCTTTACTGCTTCTTGGGCAGGGAGATGAGGTATGCTCCTAACTAATCATCTTGCATCCCTCCTGGCACCCCCCAGCATACAGCCCATAGAAATGTAGTTTCTCTTTGCAAGGAGAAATGAAAGTTTGGTGGACCCAAGAGGCAGCGATTCCCTCCCCGGCATTCCCAGCCAGCTCTCACGCTTGCCATAAATATGGGTGCATACCCACAAGGGCAAGGATCTGTGATTGACCTGCACTGGAGCAGGATTTGGTTCATCCCACTGTTTTTTGTGTAGCTGGAGCGACCTGCCAGCTCACATTCATAGAGGATTTGAGGCCTGAGAGATGCCCTTCGGCGCTGGGCAGCACATCTGCACTTCCATTTCTCTTCAAGGCTCTTTTGAGGATGTAAAACTTGTTTTGACCCTCTGCAGACAGGTGAATCCCACCCAGGGTATCTTGTGTTGCTACAGGTCATATTAAGCTTCCTCTGTGAAAAAATACAAGTTCAGAGAAGGATTTGGGATTTATTTCCCCACAATTTATTCTTGTTCAACCAACATTTTCAACTGCTGGTATTGCTGTGGGTGGATTTCCCTTCCCCATGCATATGCTGGCCTTGTTTCCCATTTCCAGTGATTTAAGAAAAGATTTCTGCCCAAGTAACATAAACAGTAAGTCTTTATAAATTTATTTTTTTTTTTAAAGATGTTCTCAGGTTTCCCACTCTGTTTTTCCAGAGATCACCACATAAATAGGCCTCAGGAAAGATATACCAGGGAAGGCACTATAAATACTCAAAAAAATGTTGAGAGTAAGTGTCAGGGCTTAATGCATAGCTAATGGCCTAATCTGCAGTTTCATCACAAGACATTTATCTCCTTGCTTGCTTTCACTGTAGTGTCCCTGGAATATCTGTCCATTTAAAGTTTATTTATCTTACCCAAGAAAATTCATTTCCTATTCATAACCTACTCCTCAGTTTTTAAACTAATCTTTATTTTTTAAAGATGGCTTGTCAGTGACTACCCATGGTGTAGTCTATAACTGAGCCAGAAGGAGCCTTTAGATAAAAACGCAATGCCAGCCTATACCATCTGTCATTAACGGTGCGTTATTGTTACAGGTATAGATGAACTGGTCCCTAGCTGGATGGCTGCAAATGCGATGTTCAGTGGGGGTAGCTGGGAACAGATTTAATCTACATCATACTTTGGCTCCTGCAGACATTTTCAGACAGGCTTCTCACTCAGGGTAGGAGGAGCGTATGCCTTGTGTCCATCACACTGGCTGTTTTTTCCATCAGTTCTCATGTTGCCACGTTTAGCCCCTAGATCGACTGATTTATGGGGCAAGATTTTAAAAATCAGGTGCTGAAAGTCAGGAAAGTCCAAGTTCCTGGGCAGAAGACCTTGCACGAGGACATCGAGATGATTCGGGGCTGCGAACGTCTTGGCCAAGTTTAGAGAATACAGCTTGTCCCAGCGCCCTTGGGGCCAGGGCAGCATGGACATGGCTTGGCTCATGGCTTGTGATGGTGGCTGCCACCCTCTTCCCTTTGTCCCGTCTGTGCCAAAGTTTGGGGATGGGGAGATAAATGATCCTGCCCAAAGAGACCATTGCTAGAAGAGGATCACTGAGTTGGGCTCAGGGCACTTTCTTGCTTGCAGCCTGATCTGGGATGCTAAGAAGCAGGCTTGGGCACTGAGCCATCAAGAGGCATCCAGTGATGTACAGGACCTGCGTCTGGTGATTGTAGCTCATTCTCTGTGGTCACCTCCACACCAGGCACTGAATGTAGGTCCCTGCTTCTCAGAACTATGTCTTTTGTCCCAGAGGCTGAAAGTTGAACTCCAGGTTTTTTACTCGGTTTCCCTTGTCAATGCCAGTAAAAAGAAGTTAAATCTGAGTGAGAGCACGTGGCTGGTTAGCTGTCTGCACTGCATGCCCTGGGCAGGACGAGGCTCGTATCTGGTGGAGAGTCGCTGCATCTGCAAGTCATTTCTTCCCTCTGTTGCCTTGCTGGGGTCTGTTTTCAGTTGCTACTGAGACAAACTCACCAGTCAAAATATTGACACTTTTCAAGTCCAAGTCAGCAACATTTCCCAAAAACAGTGTTTTACATTGCATTTGCATGAGTTGCTTTTTTGGTTGTCTCGGAACCTCCATAAACAGAGTTCTGTCATTAATTTTACTCGTCTATTCAATGCTGGTAATTTGTGCATTGTGCCTGTCCAGCGCAAACCAGGGAATGACGATGTTGGTGCTGTGGTGCAGAACATTCAAAGTGCAGGCAAATCCATTGTTTCATGCTGAGATGAACCAAATGTTGAGCACTGATCCTTTGCTAAACTGGGGTACACGCTGGGTAATCTTCCTTCTTTGGTAGCAAATATGACTTCTAAGGCATTGTCAGTTGGGTCTGTTTGAGTGCTGGTATCACTGTGGGAATGTCATTCTTTAAAAGTGCTTTTTTACTCATGCTCTGGCTGAGTTTGCAAAGGGTTGTTTCTGTGCGGCCTCCAGAGGTACAGTACCCACCCCTGGTGAAACATTAAACCTTTGGTCTTCCCCATCCTTCACCGTGAGGTAGAGCCTGGCAGCCCTCACCAAATGCCGGGGCTCTGCGGTGACATGTGTTGCATAAAAAGGTGTGCCCAGAGATCTTACAGTTTCCTCTCCCTAGGCTTGGTTGGGAAACCTGGGAGCCCCAACAACCACTGCGGATCCAAGCCAGCAAACATCTGTGTGTGTCCCTGTATTGCTGTGTCTGTGTCAGCCTTCATGGCAAGTCAAGCCTCTGTTTCTGAACAGAGGTGTTACTAAATTAGAGGGACTGGCTGACATGGTCAATGACAGAGCCTCAGGCTGGAGGATCTGCATGAAACTTGAGAGCTGGACCAACCAAAACCTCAAGGTTTTCAACAAGTTGAAAGTGGCGACAATTTTCCCCAAGCCTGGGGCACAATATCCATCTGCATCCATGCCGGCTGGGGACCCACTGGACACATAGCCACCCTAGCGCGAGGACCATGGGTGATGGTGATGCTGTGTGAGCCAATGGTGCACGCTCATCGGGAATAAGGCAAACCATGTAATGGGCCATTTGAGGAAGAGCATGGCCAGGACATCCAGGGAAGTTGTTATTCAGCTTTGCTTGGTGCTGGTGAGGCTGACCCAGTGTTGGGCCTCCCAGTTCAAGAGTGTTGTGGACAAACTGGATTAGACCCATGGCGGGGCTACCAAGAATGTCAGGGGTCTAGAGTACATCATCTTTGACAGAGGTGGAGGGAATTGGGCTTGTTCAGCTTGGCAAAGAGAGGCTGGGGTGATCTAACAGTCACCTGCAACTACTTGAAGGGTGGCTCCAGAGCTGATGCAGCCAGACTCTTCTCGGTAGTGGCAGCTCGTACCATGAGGGACGACAGCCACAAGCCGCAGCTTGAGAAATTCAGGTTGGACATTAGGAAGAACTTCTTTCCCGGATATTCAGGGAGGGGGCAAATCTTTTTTCCTGGAGATTTCCAAAGTTTGTCTAGAAAAAGCTACAGCTGAGCTGATGTGTTCAAGCAGGAGGGTAGATGAGATCTCCTGAGGTCCCTTCCTACCAAAAGTTCTGTGATCCTACAAAATCAGGGCATTGGGATCTCTGTTTTCTTTTTCTTGTTAAAATAAAGATAACGCTCAACCAGACTTACAGGCTTCAACAAGTAAGAAAACAAATAAGCTCCCAAGCAAACAAGCAAGCAGACAAACAAATAATACCCTAAGTAAATAAGCAAGCAAACAAACAAAACCCCCAAAGGACAAATGAGTCTTGTTTATTTATTTCCCCAGTTTGCAGTCAGCCTCATGATTTTTATGGATTTAATACTCTTTTTTTAAATGTTTTTGGCATTGGCCAATTTGTAGTCTGAGTGGAGTCACATGTGAACATTTGCTAGCTCAGTCTTTCTATAAATTTGCAGCACCTGGTGAAGGAGGGAAAACAGCTCAGCTAGAGGTGTTGATGAGAGCAGCTCTAACTGTATGTAAGACCTATGCTTGTTCCAGGATCTGTGTAAATCTACTGCAAGGAGCATAAGGACTTGGAAAATAGCTGTTCTGCTGTAAGCTTCCCTTGGAACATCCAGAAATAAAATCAAAGTGTCTTTGAAGAAGATTTAAAACAGTCATCTCTTCTGAGCCACCAGAGGCAATAAAAGTGAAAGAAATGAAACAGTTAAAAAGTTGAAGAGTTTGTCACGTGCTCTTGTTTGAGGCGATGTCCGCTTTCACTTTGCCAGGACTCTTGAGCTGATCTTTGTTGTGATGGTCCTTGAAGCAATAAGCCCACCTGGGACAAGACTGAAGAATGAGATATGTGGTTTGATGCATGGCTACCTTTGATCCTGCCTGGCAAGTAAGCTGAAGGGGAGGAAAAAACAAAGAGAGAAAGAAAAAATAAATTCCTGTCATGCTGACTCAACACCTTTCACATTGTAAGCTTTGAACTGTACACACAGCTTCTGCACCTTACCTATGCTCTGCGTTCCCAGCTAGAAAGCACCTTCCTGTCATTTTTCAGCCCGTCAGCCTGTAGCAAGTCGTTCCATGTGCACTATGAATGCAAAAGCAAGCTCTGAAGGTGAGGAAGAAGCCTTGGGAATGAAGACTGAGACCCTGGGGGAAAGCAGATACTCGGGAGAGGTCAAGAGGGGCCAAGCAATCCTTGTTGCCTACCTGATTGCAACCCTAGAGCTGACCTTCCTCTTCATGCAGATGGGAGTCGTGCCTGTGAGTATGGGTTGTCCTGCTTCATAGCATGCCTTGCCTTCAATGCCTGGCTATGTAGTTCACCAACAAAGTCAGAGGAGAGTTTCTAGCAGGAGAGAGAAAAGCGTATTCCTACCTAGCAGGCAGGCTGTGACTGTGTTCAGGGTATGCCCAGGCAGTAAAAGCTGCTTTATTATGTGTACTGCAGTAGCACCTAGAGACCTTTCCTGGCCTGATGGCCCTGAGTGAAGCTGATGCAGTCTGTGTTTTTCTTGCTTGCAGTGGGAGAGTGACCCAACAAGCAGGCAGCAGAAATCAGAGGTGTCAGATCAGAGGTGTGTTTTTCTGAGAGCTTAATAAACCAGCTGTGAGCAGGAATCATTGCTTCACAGTTACTGGACTCTTCTGTCTGGTTTCATAGAAACATTTAGGTTGGGAAAGACCCTTAAGATCACTGAGTCCAATCGTAAATCTGACACTGCCAAGTCCACCACTGAACCATATCCCTATGTGACACATCTACACAGCTTTTAAATACCTCCAGGGCTGGTGACTCAACCACTCCCCTGGGCAGCCTGTTCCAGTGCTTGATAACCCTTTCAGTAGCAAATTTTTTCCTAATATCCAAACTTAAACCTCCTGTGGTGCAACTTGAGGCTGCTTCCTCTTATCCCATAATGTTTTACTTGGGAAAAGAGACCAACGCCCACTTCACTACAATTTCCTTTCATGTAGCTGTAGAGAGCAACAAGGTCTCCCCTCAGCCTCCTTTTCTCCAGACTAAACCCCGGTTCCCTCAGCCACTCCTCGTAAGACGTGTTCTCTAGACCCTTCACCAGCTTTGTTGCTCTTCTTTGGACACACTCCAGCACCTCAATGTCTTTCTTGTCGTGAGGGGCCCAAAACGGAATGCAGTATTTGAGGTGCAGCCTCGCCAGTGCTGAGTACAAGGGGACAATCACTTTCCTAGTCCTGCTGGCCCTGCTATTTCTGATACAAGCCAGGGTGCTATTGACCTTCTTGGCCACCTGGGCACACTGCTTGCTCATATTCAGCTGGCTGTCAACCAACAGCTTTTCCTCCAGGCAGCATTCCTGCTCTTATGAGCTCCTGGATACGCCTATACGCTCTATGATATGCCTGTCCACCCCTATCTCTGGTGAGCCCATGCCTTCTGGGAGATCTCTCCACTGCTTTTGTGCCTCCAGAGGCAAACTGCTCCCCTCTTCTGGGACTAAACCAGCCCGTGGTGCGCTGACCCTGTAGGTTGAGAGTTTATTTATGGGAGATCAGTGTAGTCGATCATTGATCAATTACAGGGTGTTTGGGGACCTGGGTGCAGAGCATGTACCAGGGAAGTGGGCAAGATTGGGGCAGCTCCACAGCTTCTGAGAGCTGAACTTAGCTGAGAGTTTTAAACAACTCTTAGCAGATGGCACAAAACAAAAACATGACTCAGAAATAGCTGTCCCTTGGGCATACAATTTTTAAATAAATAAAATAAAAACAACAAAGGATCATGGCTCTTGAAGGTGTGAATTTGTGGTTTTTTGAAAGCTCAGGTTGCGGGTGTAACATCCAGATTATAAATAACGGTAATATTTTGCCCATGTTATGCTTGCATTGGTTCCGGCTTGCTTGATTAAACAACAGCTCCATGACCTTACCGCAGTCATCTCCTGGGTGGTGCCTGGGCTGCCCCGGGTGCAGGGTCTGGAGGCAGGAATGCTACTTAAAATTTAGCTCATCCCTCCCTTAGCAGTAGCTGAATATGTTAGGCTGTGTTGGACTGCAAAGGTAAAGGGTGATTCAGATTTGTCACCTGGTGCAAAATTGATGGTTTTGATCACATGCCCCTGATCTTCATTAGCAGATGGTGTGGGACGGAGACTTTTGGTCTTTATTAAGCAGCCTGTGTCTGACAGATTTCATCTGTAGGTATGGGGAACTGAAGGAAGTACTGGTTTGGAACTGTAGTCCTCTCCACACAGACATTAAGCTCTTTATTCAGGAATATAGCATGCTTCGTTTCCCCTGACCTGTTGTTTTTTTTTCCTTTTTTTAGTACTTGGCAAAGAGCCTAGGTTTGGATTCAGTGGGGTTTGGCTACCTTCAGACAACCTTTGGTGTCCTCCAGCTCGTGGGAGGTCCCATTTTCGGAAGGTAAGTGAAAACAATTCTCATGACCCTTTTCATAGCTGAAAAAGGCCAGACATTTTTATACTTTAATAAAAAATAATTTAGTTCTGGTTCATGGTCCTGTTGAAATGTTTGAAGATTTCATAAATGGTCAAGGGGAAAATGAATACTACAATTCCGCAACATAGAAGCAGCCTTTATACTAATTTAGCTATGTTTTAATGACACACATTTAAACGTAACAATATACTGGGAACAGGCTTAAACCATCAGAGTCCTCAGAGCTCAAGTCCTAACAGCTTAATCCTCCAAACATTTTATAGCCATGTGTAACCTTAGAAATGTTTTGTGACTGGGAAACCTGAAAAAAGGATATTTATTGATGTTAAGTAGAGCTGTCAATGAAAATAGTTGAGGGTTGTATTATTTCTACAGCTGAATCTCACTGAATGACTGTTTAATACAAAGCTAGACTTTCATGAATCTTTAAGAAGTGATGCA
>VUYV01000071.1:3599419-3662395 GCA_008711295.1 Anarhynchus alexandrinus | reverse complement strand
TTGACCGCAACTCTTTGAGTGCGACCGTCCAGCCAGTTCTTTATCCATCGAATGGTCCATTTGTCAAATCCATGTCTCTCCAATTTAGAGACCAGGATATCGTGTGGGACAGTGTCAAATGCCTTGCACAAGTCCAGGTAGATGACATAAATAAATGGTCAAGGGGAAAATGAATACTACAATTCCGCAACATAGAAGCAGCCTTTATACTAATTTAGCTATGTTTTAATGACACACATTTAAACGTAACAATATACTGGGAACAGGCTTAAACCATCAGAGTCCTCAGAGCTCAAGTCCTAACAGCTTAATCCTCCAAACATTTTATAGCCATGTGTAACCTTAGAAATGTTTTGTGACTGGGAAACCTGAAAAAAGGATATTTATTGATGTTAAGTAGAGCTGTCAATGAAAATAGTTGAGGGTTGTATTATTTCTACAGCTGAATCTCACTGAATGACTGTTTAATACAAAGCTAGACTTTCATGAATCTTTAAGAAGTGATGCATCTATAAGTTCATCTATCAAAACAAGGAAAGAGTAGAAAAGACTCAGGTTTTCTGCCTCTCTACCCCATGGGACACATGTTCCTGTTCCTTATGAACTGTAAACGGCCAAAAAAAATTTGAGTGGTGGGGGAATGCATTCGCAAAAAAACAGAACAAAATTTGAAAGAGAAGCATAATCCAGTGATAGGAAAGTAAAATGAGTCTGAGAAAATCTAGTTTTTCTTCTCACTCCTACTGATCAACAAAGTAATAAATGGATACAGAGCTGGTGTGTGCCTCAGTTTTCCTGCACGGGTTTTACCATTCTGGTTGATGTAGATTGTGAGCTCTACAAGATCCTCTGGTACATGGTGTGTGGCACGTCAAGAATCTGATCTCTAAAAGCTCTTGGACACTACCATAATACACATTTTAAAATTAATAACAATAAATTCTCCAATGCAGCTTGGAAGAAAAAGCATTCCTAAGAACAGGGGTGCTGCAAAGGGCCCAATTTGAATGCTTTTTTATATTAATATACAAAACTAGAGTAATATTTCTGTTCTGGATCTGGTGCTATCTGAAATCTGTTTTTCCTCTGTGCATGTCATTTGCTAATATCCAGAAGAGATGCTGAAGGGAAGGAAAATGGCAAACCAGAATCTATCTGGGACTGTACCCACTGGTGTAGATGGGACTGAAGGTCTATATTGCCAGATTGAAGCCAAAATTTGCATGTAGGTTTGAGATAAAAAGGGTTTTCTTAGATGTGAGGCTGCTTTGAAAAGAGAAAGTGAAGGAGGGGGGTAAGAGAGAGAAAAATGCGTAGCTTAGGTCAGTTTTCCTTGTTCTTCTTGCTTGATGCTCCTAAACAGCCATGAGGAGATGAATTTAATCTTAGTAAAAAAATCAGAAAAAGCCCTGGAGTATGTAGTGAATCATGGTCTTTAGGTTACAAATGCCTGATATAAACTTTCCTGGTTTTCATGTAAACAGTGAAGTTTTGACCTGTATGTCTTCCACAAGACATTTATTTATTTATTTATTTATATATATATATTTATATATTTATTATTATTTTAATTACTTATGCTTAGCTTTGTTTGTAGGCCAGTCTTGGCATTTTTTGGGGGGGTTATTTCTTTTGGTGTAAGCACAACTATGCAAAGTAACGTTCATCTGCTAACTGTAATATGCAACTTCAATAAAATGAAGGAAGGAGCAATTGGAGTGAAAAACACTAAGGCCTGTTTTATGGTCATCTTAGTCCCAGTTGCTCAGGACTCTTTCTGTGGTACTCTCTGACTTTGTCCAACTTAGCTTTTTAAAGTACCTTGGAGTTGAATAAAACCTGAACCAAAACCTAATCTGTCTGGTTTGGTTTTTTTCCTCAAATAGAAGCAAATTTGAGTCACGATTGTGAAGTCTTTATTGAACCTAAATAGAAAACTATCCATTTTCTTTAAGTGATACTGAATGAGAAATGTTGCTTTGAACATCCTCTGGAAAGAAGTTGGTATAACTTCAATTGCCATTGAACCTGAACTAAAAAATTAGCTAGCCTGATTCCCTGGTCTGAACCAACTCTGGGTCACAAAGTGAAGTTTGAGGGTGCTATGTGCTCTGAAGTGATAATATTGAATGAGTTACTGAGCTAAGCTGCTGTAACTGCCTCTGCCTGTGGCTGGTCTTTAGCAGCTCTGAGAGAAACCGCATTTATTCATTGAAATGCCAGGGGAGGAAACTTAAGCAAGCACATATTATCCTGTGTTGATGAGGGGTCTGGAAATAGGCTGGGCAGTGGCAGTTGCTGGTCCATTCTTCTGTCACACCAAAGTGTCTGAGCCTGCGTTCCCAGGTGGGGGGCAGCTGGTGCTTCAGCACTGGTCNGGGGTGGGGGGTGTTTTGGTGGGTTTTTGTTTTTTTTTTCTTTTTGCAAGGCAAAGTTTTTATATTGCTGGTAGTCAGCAATGAAGAGTGGTTGTCCAGGCACTCAGACCCAGTGAGCTGAGCTCCTCTGAATATCTAGTCCCCTTTTGGGAACTGAGTGCTTCTGAGAATCTGATCAGTGCTTCCCATGGTGGATAAATGACAGTGAGATGGCCATGCAACTTCATCCATCTTGGGTGCATCATGCTTGTAATGACCTGCACAGTTCCACTTCTGACAACCTTGTACCATTTCTATACCAGGTTTGCAGATCAGTTTGGCACCCGAGCAGCCCTAATTCTCTCCTGTGTGTCTGGAAGTGCCTTCTTCCTGCTCATGTCCATCTCCACCAGCATCCCCCTCCTCTTCCTCTCCAGGCTGCCAGGAGTGTTCATGCATGGGCTACCAGGTAAGCTCAGTTGGAGCTGAGTGGCTTTCCAAATTGCTTTTATTGCCCGATTCCTCTTTTTTTCTCACGTTGCTGGAAGTCAACAGACTCAACAGCATGAAGGAAGGCAGGAGGAACATTTGATGGTCATTGGGGATGAAATGGTGAGAATGTGAAGCCACGGGTGTATTAGTTATGGAAAGGAGCAGGAAAACAGGGCTAGTAGCCTGTAGTCCCAGGTCCACGCTCCTGTATGATCCTGAGCAAATTGCTTGGACATCACCATCCAGATGCGGGTGACGAATACTTGTGGGCAGCAGCGCTATCCCAAACCTCTCAGCTGCCTTCTTGCAACCAGGATGTTTTGTAGGAAAGCTTTTCCCTTTCTCCTGGTAAAATGAGCATAATAGGATTACCAAAATATCTTCCGTTACCCACCAAGCGCTTCTGCTTTAGTTGGCCTTTCCTAGATGTTTCTAATGAAAACCATAAACAACTTTTAGCTACTAGAAGTTCATGTAACTTGTGCAAAAGGACTCAAGTTGATAGGATATTAAGCCTCTTCTTGCCACTTGTGTAGTGGTTTGTTTGACTAGTTTGAGTGCTTGTTTCCTACAACTGATGGGCTGAACCAATTCCACTCAGCAGCGTGCACAAGCATTTGCCCTGGGATTGTAAGGACCATTTTGTGGCAGGCACTGTTCCTGTGGCCTGAAAATTTGTATAGCTGCTGCTCAGACCCTGTGGCAAGCTTCTTCCAGGGGATTTTTTTTTTCCCTGCAGGTGCTCAGAAGGTTATTACAGACCTGACTGCTCCTTCCCAACGTGCTGATGCTTTGGGGAAGCTGGGTCTTTGCTTTGGAATAGGTATCATCATCGGCTCTGCACTGGGAGGTGTCCTCTCCACCAAATTCGGGTGAGTGGCCTACTTGTTCAGTGTTGGCTTTGTGGGAACCATTGAGGGAGCTGCTAAGGGGTATTTTGCTTTCCCCCCAGCTTTTGATGATATCTTACTGCTGGTGGCAGTAGAGGATCGTACCAGAACTCAAAATTTTGCTTTCCATACTGCTACAAAGAACTACTCCCACTGTATTTAAGGAGACCTTGTTGAAAATCTCATCTTCTCTCTACTTAAAGTAATTTAAAAACAAGTTGAAGTAAGAAATGGAGTCTGTCTCGTGGTTGTCTTCTCTTTGGAGCTGAGTGTGCTGAAAAGCAGTGCGGACTGCATAGCCTGCTTTTAGGAAATGGTGTTGTACTACTGAGAAATGGAAATCTGGAGCAGTGTGAAACTCGTGGGAAAATTGGTGTGCTTGGGGGATGCTCAGTATAGAGCAAGACCTTGGAAAAGGGGAAAGCAAACTTGGGACAGTGAGGGAAAAGAGTGAGAAGGGCTAGCCCCGTCACAGCAAGATGAAGCACATGCCTGCCACTTCCCTTTTCTTGCCGCAGCCTGGCACATCTTAGCAGCCTGCCACCTTCTCTTATGTGCTGCAATAGGAAAGAAATGCCTGATTTAACTGAATTTACCTGTCTCTGCTAATTACTAGTAAAGGAAGCTCAAAAGGTGTGTTATGTCGAAGAGCTTTGCAGGCAGGGAAGTACACGTGGCTGTAATCTTCCTGGAAGATTCCTGGGGGAGGAGAAAAAAAAACCCCAACCTTGTGAACTTTTGAGCATTTATTTTGCTCTACTTCTTTTATTGTGAACACTTGCTTCTGCAGATTCAGGTTAGCATGGAAATAACTTTTTTTCGACCTTTGTGAGCATTACAGCTCTTCTACGGCCTAGGATAGAGGCTGAAGATCATTAGGGCAAGCTCTGGTTTTCGGGAACTGGGTTTGTCCTGGAAGGCATCAGTGTCACTGGCAGGTGTCAGTGTCAGCTAGGTGTCCCTGTCGGCCTGCCCACCTGCACTGCCTGCCACTGCCTCTCACCCTCACGGCGACCTCAGGCTGCCTTATCAGCATGGGGCCCACCTTCCCTCATCCATACAGCAATGCTATCTCATTAAAAAAAAATCAATTTTCGTGAACTTCAGGCAGCTAAAGTCAAATGTCATTGATTTTTTTCATGACCCTTGTTCTAGCACCATAAGCACTGTGCTTATGCACATGGTACACACAGTACGTGGTGATACACCACCTGGGCATTTTGCATAGGGGGCACTTGTTTATGATGTGAGGCTTCATGCATTGCTCTCTGAATCGTGTTGTATGTCTGCATGCATTCAGGTGCTGCAGTGATGCTACTTTGTGTTTCAAATCTTTGCAAAGGTTGAGTAGAAGACTTTAACTTTGCTACCTCAGGGAGTAGCCTCTGAAAATTGTTTGCTGCTGTACCTTGGCAGTGTTGGGCTAAATTAATTGCTGCATACACTCTCGGGAGTTTTCTTCCTCTTACTTGAAACCTGAAAAGGTTTTCCTTAATTCTTTTGTGGTTGGTGCCTGTTCTGTGTTGGCCAATTGACACAAGGCTGGCCAGGAGGATTAATTTTGTAGTTGTTATACGGTTGCATAAAATGAAAATTGGGAATGCACATAATATTAACTAATTCAGGATTTTAAAGTCTTTATAGATGTTGGTGGTTGAGTGGGATTTCAATAACTATTATTTTTAATCAAATACAGTGATTTCATCCCTTCTGTGTCTCAACTATCTGAAAGTAAAGGTTATCTCAGTTCTCAGATTAATCTTTGGTTATATGTCCATATTTACACATCAACATTCAAGTAGCATTGTTATCTAGCAAAAAATTTATGGGGTTTCGCTTTCCAGTGTGTGCATCAGTTACTGGTTTATAGAAAAATCAGCAATGGGAAAGAACCCCCTGTTTCAGTTAATTCGTTAGAGACACTTGAACACGGTCTGGCTGTCAGGGCTGGATATCAGGGCTTGGTGCCTGTCAGACAACAGGGAGCTTCCAGGCTCCCCGGGCTGCTGCTTATTTTGAAAGCTTCTGGACCTTACATTTTTGTGCCTGCAACATAACACTGAGAAAAGTGCGTGTTGCTCGTAATTATGGGAAAGCGAGGGACCTGCAGCTGAAAAACCGCGTAGCTTTTGCTTTTCCCGTCGCAGAGGGTTGTTTCCCTTCCGTCCGGTGGAGGGCAGCTTCGACTCGCAGTTCATGCCTGGCTGCCGGAGCATCCCATCACAGCGGTGTCAGGGCTGCTCTTCTGTCCCGTAGCAGGACTGGGGAATGCAGTCTGGCTGCCGGCAGCAGTTGGTTTTCTCCATGAGGATCTGTGCATCCCGCTGGAAGGATGGTAGGAATTTCCATTAACAAGGGATAAACCGCAGAGTCTGGCAGGACTCTTCTGACCTCCCTGATGTGCAGAGAATTGATTTGATTTTATAAATAGTAGCTCCAGGCTGAAGGACAGCACAAGGAGGCCACCCTGGCCATTTGGTAGCCACTTTTGCCGCAGCCAAATCCCACCTTTGCTCTGACACCATGCTTAGCTCCTCTGGCAGATTTCTGTGCAAAGATTGAAGGACCAATCTACTGATTTTTAGCGTTTAGGCTGATATTGGTGGTAAGTGGAAATTCAGCCCTGTGAGCAGATGAAGACAGCTCTGTGCCATGAAACTGCCCGCAGAGCATCCCCAGCACTTCTGGCTGCATCTGCAGCACTGACCTGGAGGGAAAGGAGTGGGTGTCACATTATGGATGTACCCGAGGCTCCTTGGTTCTGTTGCTGTATCCCACAGATTGGCTGTTAATCATCCCTCCCTGTTTCCCACATTTGTACAGGAAGGCTCCAGCTGTACTTGAAGCTGCGTAATCGCTTCCATTTTTTTTCCACAGAAGAATGACCCAATCTCCTTCCTTTGAAAACAAGCATTTCTGCCATGTCATGGAGGAGTAAAGCTGGAGATTTCTGTCCACTCTGCATTCTTTGCTCTCCCTTACCACAAAGCTGGCCCGCGTTCCCAGTCTGTTGTTGACAGCATTATTCATATGTTAGCAGTGGTTTGTATACAAGAGAGGGGGTAGAAATCAGTCTCAGTTCCTCAGCTGATGTCATTTTGGTGTTATTCCACTGTATTGTATTTACCATTGATGTACTTGACCTAGAGAGCTGGCCTGTTGTTGTTTTCATTGTTGGAATAATATTTGTCAACTCTTATTTAGTAAAGGAGCCCAGGGAAGTTGAATGGCTTGTTCTGATTTGCATAGGATTTTTTGGATGTCAGATCATGACCTCCACTTCTAAGTTGTAGCCACCAGCTCCAGCCCTTTCTCTTCCTCTCTCTAAAGTATCACACTTTTCCCCCATGTTTTCCAAAACTTTGAATGAAGCTGTAGCAAAGGAATTGTGACTTTTAGTCAAACCTGGACACATTTCAACTGTGGAATGTAGCTTTGTCTTTTGCAATTAAAGGAGCTGCTTGCCAGCTGGCTTTGCCCTAATGAATTTAATTGCTGGAGACCTTGCCCTGTCCACTTACCTCTGTACAAACAGTGTGTACAGCTGTGAAGAACATGCTTTCTATGGGCAGGGTGATGGTCAGGCAAATTTATACCACCTGAGGATGAGGTATAAGCCAATTTATTAACACAAACTGTTGTTATCTTAACCACTTGAAAAGTGTTTTCATGTTTGTATGCTTTTTCTTTTTTTTTAATTGGTGTTTTCTGGTCATTGATCAGTTGGATCAGGATTGTGGATATAAAATACCTAGCTTGAGAACAACTCCTGTAGTTCAGCCAAGGTCTCCAGATTCTTGGAGACTCTGCAAACTCCATGACAGCTCATCCACAAAAGATCATGAAGAAAAGGAGCTCTGTTTGCTCTCTGCAAATGTTCCCCCCTCCCTGTACACTTATTGCAAAGCTGTTAGGGGACCACAGGCTGCAGGTGAGTGTGCGCCCCTGGAGAGAAGTGATTTGGTACTTGTAGTAGACTTTTGTGGCAGCGCTGTGGGTGAAGGGTGAAAGAAGAAGATTGGATTAGTCTTCAAAAGTAGAAAGATGAGCCTAGGTAGCTAATTACAGAGATTTCATCCTTTCTTCTGTGACTATGATTAATTGCATTTGGCTTCTTTCTTCTTTCTTTCTAACAAGGACATACAGAAGCTTTGCTGCATGACCCAAGATTTGTTTGCTTTCTATGGACAAGGAGAGGTTTCTTCATTTTAGTGACTCAGCTGTAGGCTTAAATCTCTTAGAGCAATTATTCTTTTGAACTTGGGATTTTCCTGGCCAAACCCCTTTGGTTTCTTACTTAATATTATTACAGCAGGCTTTGGGGATAGTTTTTTTTCCCTGGCTGTGCTATTATCCTTCTTCCTCAAGGGGAAAAGAAGGAGCTTGTTTGCCCGGAGTAGGGAATTGCATTTCTTTTCAATAACCCATTTGAACAATGTCCTCTGGCAGGGAATTTCTCATCGCTTTGCAGCAGAGTGGAAAAACTGTGGGTGTTGAAAGGGCTGAAGGTTGGGAGCTGGGAAGGCGGGTGGGAACATGGCAAAGGGTGAGAGGGTTGCGCTCCGTTTCAGGACAAAGCAGGGCATTCTGCTGCTGGGAACTGCTCCCGCTCCCTTCCAGTAGAAACTGTGATACTTTTCTGCCTGGGATGATGTCGATCGGCCAAGCAGCATGGATTTGTGATGCTGGTACAGGCGTTGCTTTGTCCTTTGTATCAAGGGACTTTGAGGAGAGGGAGGTGGTCTCTGCTTGCCAGAAAGTCATCCATGAGCTGCAATGTGATCTGACAGCATCGGTTGAGCTCTGTGGTGCCTCGGGAGAGATCGGGGCAGGGAGGGGAATAGTGAGTGGGCTGTTTGTCAAGGAGCTGATGGTTTGGGGAAGGCACAGAGGACCTCAGTTGTGGCATTCTGTGAAAAATAAATCAAAACAGGATCCAGAGATTCTTTTTCTCATTTACTCTGCATGACACCAATCTTAGTTTTGGAAGCCATGGTCCCAAATATTGTCTGTAAGGTCTATGTTAACAGGGTCTGGATAGAGGAATCGTGCACATCATCCCTCCACAATGTGTTGGTTCAGAGTTCAGGTCTAGGGCACTTTTCTCCTCTCCTCTATTCCCAGCACCAGAGCTTTCTAGTTCTGATGACTTGTTTAACCTATTCTTGAACCTGAGAAATGCCTCAGTGCACTTTGGGTGGAGTTCAGCTAATCTTAGACATCTACAGCAGAGCCAGCTACACATAAATTTGCTGTTCAGATTCTGTGTGGTTGATGGAGAGGCACAGGCACTTCTACAGCACCATTTACCTCCTCATGAAGCAGGCATGAAACAGCTCAGGGAACAGTCTACTTCACAAGCTTTCTGCTTGCTTAACACCTGAGTCCCAAACCACTAGCTCTGGCCATCAACACATTGTGCCTGTGGTCACAGTCCAGGAGTTTGATGCTGGGTTGCAAACATGCCAGAAGTCACCAGGATGCAGGTCTTGAGCAGTTTCCTCTGTCTTTGCTGCCTTAGTGTGACAGACAGGTCTGCACTAAGCTCATCCCCAGCCTTTCCTTCCTGCAAACCTCTACCCCACCTACCACTTCTAGGCCACCAATTTTAGATTTGGGTCCACAGCTTTCTCCTGTTTACCCTTTGGAAGATCACACTGACACTGGAAAGGTGCCCTCGTTCCCCCTTTACAGGCCTTCAGTAAACCTGGCTTTTCCATCCTCTCCCTACAGTCCCTGGTCTGAACTTCTGTGGAGGGAGCCATGGTGATGGGTCTGAGAGCTCCCCTTTGGTCCTTCACCCATAGGTGGGGCCCTTTCCCAAGGGAGGAAGAGTGGGGTTCAGGGCAGGAGCCAGCAGCTCATGGGAGGGAGAGCCCATGCCTTGTGGCTGCCCTGAAGGGTATGGGGTATGGCTGAGGAAGGCTGGGCTTGGGTTGAGCTAACGGGGTGCTGGTTGGCAGCTCCTTCTTCAGCCTTGTCAGGAGCTCCCCATTTTCCTTCAAAACCCTCATTCCGACTTTGCTTTCTGTGGGGATTTGATGGGAGAGCTGTGAGCATGGCGGTGCTGGCTCACAGGGGATGTCTACGTGCCACTTCTCCCAACAGCACCCTCCTTCCTCCCAGGCATCTCTCCCCTTCTGGGTTAGCTGCTTCATCTTCTCAGGGAAACCATGATGAAAAGGCAATAAGAAAGAAAGAAAAAAAAGGAGAAAGTATCCAGAACTTCCTTGTGTGGCTGGTTTGTGCTGCTTAAACAGAGAGGTGAGGTTTGGGGGCTGCTGGGAATTGACTTGCACCAGAGGCATGGGAAAAGGGAATCCTGGCATGGTTTGCCTGGTGTCCCTCTGTGGGTTGACAGTGCTTACCCCAGCAGATGGACCAGACAGTTAGGAAATAAAGTAGCAAAAAAAGAAAAAATCTATGGGGGAGCTCAGGAAATTACTCTGCTGCCTTCTCCAGCTTTCATCGCGCCTGTGCACTGGGGGAGGCTGCCCTGCCTCGCCGCCCCATGCCTGCAGTCAGAAAGTGAGGGGGCGGCGGGTGAGCGAAACCTTGTTTTGCGCGTGTGGTGGCTAGATCGCAATCAAAAGTGTGTGTGTGTGTTTGTGAAGTTACTTCTGCTAAACAATTATGGGTGTTTGAACACCACTCCCCTCGGCCGATGCTTTGAAAGCGCTGGGTTTCTGTGCAGTGCCCTGCCTGGTTGGCTGTTAGCTGTGTTCCTGCAAGGTTGTGTTGAGGTGGTGGCTGATTTTTCTTGTCAAGCCTGGTTTAACAGCCTCAAATAATTGTAAAAAATTAAAGAAAAAAAACAACCTCCAAAACCTGGAATTTTATGGAAAGGCACAAGGTATTTTGGGTCTGGCCTCTCTAGCAGAGGTAGCGTTGGAGGGCAGAATGTGACTCGCCGTGCAGGTTACACAATAAGGCAGTGTCTGCTCATGACTCACTGGAGCTTCATCTGCTCTTCCCACTCCTGGAATATTTCACGACTGGGCAGCAAATCCAGCAGTATCACTGGGGACCGAAATCCAGGGAAATAACTGTTTTCTTTGTTAACAGAAAATAGAAAGCACAGAATAGGCTGTGGTTAAGTTCCTGAATTGGGATTTGGGACTTGGCTCTGCCACGATTTTCCTGTGATGTGAGTAAGTCATCCCATTCTTCTGCGCCCTCATGCATAATATGGGGCAATGAGATGGTTTTTCCTGCCCTCTCCCAATACATTTACAATATTGCCATTTAGATTATACAGACTTTGGGATGCAGACCCTATCACGAGCTGTGCTCATGCAAATATCTACTACCTTGGGGGAACACATCCAGTTTTTCCTGGATGTATCCTCTCCTTCATCCCCTGGTGTCCGGGGCAGGGAGAGTCTTTGTGAGCCCAGCCAGCATTCTGTTTTTTTGGGCTTGTTTCTTTTTTTTTTTTTTTTTAATTGTTTATCAAAAGCAAGTGCCAGCTTTTTGCTGTTTCAGAAAAGCAGCAGAAAGAAATGAACTCAGCCAGCCATAGAGCTCAGTGGTGGAGGAGTCCCAGAGGTTGAGGGCTGAAGTGCAGGGCTGCAGAGCTGAGCCCAGCAAGAGCTAGCAGAGGGACCAGGAAGGCAATGTGGGGTGGCACAACCTCCCTCATTTGTGCCTGCCCATGTTTGTATGGACAGGTCTCTCCTTTGTATCTCCTAATCCTTTAGATTCAAAGGGTCATGCTTACGTTTCCTTCTGATCTGCTTCAGTGAACGAACCCAGCCTTGTGGTGAGGTTGGGGCAGGAAGGATGTGGTGCTTGTGTGGGAAGGACTATCAGAGAAGGAAGAGAGGGAAGATTGGGATGAATGGAAATATGTGGATTTGGCATGTGAAGGGTGAACTGGGAGGAGTTAGGACATGGGGAGCTGAGGAGTGAAGCTTTGCAGGAGAAAGGCTTCATGCTTTTAGATGTGTTTGGTCATCTGGGGCAGTAAGACTGGGGCATCAAGGGGCTTGGCCTGGAAGGAAGTAGTATTTCCAAAATGGACCTTAATTTGCTACAGGGGAACAAAGGGACAGCACATCCACTGCTGTGGCTCTCCTGTTTTCCTCCTGCCTGAAATATGGCTGCTGTAAAGGATGCATGGAAAAGCAGCCCTTTTGGAGGAGTTTGGGGTTGGGTATTAAACCCTTCCCGGTGCTTCTCTTGGCCATTGCTGTGGATTGATGGGACGAGAAGTAGGCTGCCGGGTGGACGGGGAGATGGGGAGTTGTCACTGGGGCTGGTTCACCATGGCCCTGGGTGAAGGCCAGGCTGCTCAGATGGGGTGCTCAGAGGGAAATAAAAGGGTGTGACCTTTCTGTGAACTATACCAGCTCCCGTGGCCCCACCCAGGGCTTTCATTTCATTGCAGTCTCTTTATGAAACCCTGCTCTCAGCAGCTCCACCAGCCTGTGAGAGCCAAAGGTATGTGAAGCATCCCGGCCGTGAACGCAGCCAGAGGGCAAAGGAGTTTCTGAATGGCCATCTCCAGGCTAACCCCAGCGCTTGTTGGGACTTGTCTCTCTAACCTGACAAATCATGGGTCATGACCAATCACAACCCAGGGAGAAGGTATTTCTAGCACCAGAAATGTTCTCTGCAGCGTTCAAATTGCAAGCTCCTGACCGCTCGGGCTGAGCCCTGTGCTGGGCCAAGTGGTGCAGCAAATGGCCCCTAAGCACCGCTGGCAAGCGGAGATGCTTATCCAAGGGGAGGGCAATGCTAATGGTGTGACCTGAGAGACCAGACACCCCGGTGAGGGTCTGTCAGCACACTGGACACAGCACTGTGCGTTGAGCCAGCATCAGGTCTGTGCCATAGCACATGCAGAAGCAGTCCCAGTTTGCCCAGCTGGCATTTGCAGGAGGCGGGGCAACACGCCCTGTAGGGTTGTGTCCCATTTTGGGGGATATGGAGCAGCAGCTTTGGAGGAATAGCACGTCTTGTTGTAATTAACTACTGCTTGGAATAGACACAGACCCTGTATGTTTATCAGAATAATTTGCTGTGCTTTACCAACACGTAAGGGAGTCTGCTCTGTTCTCCAACTGTCCTCTAAAGCAGAAGTGCAGCGATCAGGCGTTCCAGAAATGACTAGGATTTTCTTTCAATCTCCCACTTGGGGATGTCTAATGTGGATTTTCAGAGGATAGGAATTTAGCACTTTTGCGAATCTGGTACATTTAGGGTAGTTCAGGATCTGAAAACTCTGAATGTTTTTGAGCATCTGAGTTTTTCTTGTCTGCTTGTTATTACAGCAATTGTTGCTTTGGTTTTAATTTATTTTTCTTGGTGGAGAGGGAATTATACATCTAATCCTTTGTGGTCTGTGTGCAGTATTAACGTTCTCAGTCTTGCTAAATGTTTCTTTATTCCCTAATATTCTAGGCTGAAACTTCTGGACTAATTGCTTCTTTACAAAACTTCACTGAATCCTTTTGAAATCGGCATCATCTTTATTTTTATGGGATTTGGTTCATTTCTCTTTTACTCCAGGGTATGTGATCTGAGATGTATTGAAGTCATTGGAAGTGTTTCCTTTGAGTTTGGTTTTAAATCAAGCCCTGGGTAAAGAAATTTGTAGAGGAAGGAAGGAAATCTCCAGAAACATAAAATATTCCTGCAGGATATTTCTTTTAAAAAGCCAAATAATTAGAAATCCCCTTGGAAAAGCCATCTGGGGAGCATCTGAGCAATGCTTCCAGGAGGCCAGGGTCTTAAATGCTGTTCTCAGACTTTAAAAAGAGGGGATGAAAGACAGTAGTGGTTATTAAAGCTGAGGATGCTCATGCATCAGATGTTTAAGCTAATCTCCTGCAGAAGCTTCGAAAGACTATTTCCTGATACAAAGCTGTATAACAGATTATCTGTGTTGTGTGAGATGGGTTTCTTCCCTTCCCCTTTCTGACCGTCCAGACACAGTTGGATATGAGACAGATGATGGATCGATTCTGCTGGCTGATGTTTTCCAGTGTAGTCCTGGATGTTTCCCAGTCTTCCAGGAATTATTTTTCATGGCAGAAGGAGACCTACTTCTACATGGACCTATTGATGTTTAGAAAATAAATTTTGAAACCATTTGTTGACGAACTCCCTCAGGGTAACCGGAGGAGCCTGCGGTTGGTGACACCAGGCTCACGCCTCGCGCTACACCCACGCGTGTTCTCATTGCATGCGATTACATGGTCTGGGATGTCTAATTGCCCGATTGTAATCTGTTCATCCTACCAGAAGTTGCATCATTTTGATTTTGCCTGGCTGCTGTGTGGCAAGTACTTTTCAGGCAGAGTCTCTTGGCCCTTGAAGGATTCATAAAGTTTTTCCTGTGCTTTTGTATAAAGCCTGATTGCTATTTTTTTTTTAATTATTTTATTTCTTGGGGATGGACTTTCAGCTGTGGCAGGGGAGAATTTGCAATAGCTAGAAAAATACATCCGTGGCGCAAAGCTGCTCTGAATAGCTGTGGAGCTAAATTGTTCAAAAGGTTTCCAAAACACAAACACTGCCCTAACTATTACAGCATCCAGTACGAGCAAATCCCATTTGTCCTTCTCCAGCTGCGCCAATTCATCCCATTCTGTGCTGGGGGGAGGCTGGGTGCCCACTGGAAAAGGGAAAGCAATCAAGAGACACGTGCATTAGTCACCTACCTCAGCCTAACAGGACTCAAGGTCAGATGACGCAAAAATGACTGCCAAATGCCTACCAAGAATAATCCAGTTAGGAGATAAGGCCTTGCCTATCTGCAGGTCTGCCCTGAGAGGGGGATGTGGCAGCAAGCTTGGCGCCAGGCAGCGGTGACATCCCGTGAGGGAGAAAGCACAGGAATGCAAATGTCATGCTGTAACAGGGCAATGAAGCCATCTGATGGCACAGCCGGGCACTCTTTTATTGTGGATGAGGATCTATTTCTGGACATTGGAAATGAGCCATCCAAAAGTAAATGTTTAGTCAGCCGAGCAAGCTGTCTGAAATGCATGACGTGCCTGTGACAAGGCGGTTTTATGGGGATGGGGCTGACTTTTCTTTGCCAAATGTGATTCTGCTGTAAAGAAAATCTACATTCAAAAGAGACAGTAAGCTGTGGGTGAAGTTTAGTTTTCTGTCCTAGAGAACTGAGCTGTAAGGGAGAAAAGGGAGTCTGACATTTCTGCAAGGACTCGTAAAGGGCATGGGGGTCTTCCCCCACCATGGAGGTTGTGCCCTTCAAAACAAACCCTGATTCTCCAGCTTTGGCGCAAAACTGAGTGTTGCTGTCAATATTTGGCTTGCAGGCATGAGTGGAGCCGCTTGGTTTTGTGTTGGGGTGGGCTTCTTGCTTTGGCCAGGAGCTGCAGCTGTAGCCTGCAAGGGCGGGGAGAAGACAGTGCGGTGAAAAGTAGAGCTTGGTGGTTACAGTGCTGGGGATGCCATGACCACTGGAGCAAATGGGAATGTGCTATCAGACACTGAACGGGTGTCTCCACCTTGAGTCAGTGATCCAGGAGCATGCTGCCAAGCAGCAGTACCTAGCTCTGAAGTGGGGCAGAGTGGGCCTCCAGGGGGGCACTGAGCAGTGTGGGGTGAGAGGGACGGAGGGCACCAGCCACTGAGCACAATGGCTTGGCCATAAACCTGGTTGAGAGTATTCTACTCTCTGGGCTTCAGCTGTTGGAGACCCGCAGCTTAGACTGCGTGATGGTTGGGTCTGGGGCTGGGTTTTAGTTCATTCGGGAGAGGACCGAGTTACAAACTGTAGATCTGGGTTCAGGTTACAGTTCTGCTCCCCAGGGCTATTCCAGGTGTTCAAATACAAACTTTTGGCCCAGGCCCATCTCTAATTAGGCATATTCTTTAAAAGTATTTTCCTTCCTCGGCTCCTGTGCTCTTGGCTTGTCTCCACTAGCCTTATATGCTGTGCTAGAGCACAGTTTACTGGGTGTATTAATTGAACTGTTTACACACCTGGTTTCCTGCAAGAATAGACACCTAGCTCCTTCTTTTGAAAAATCTAGCCCAGAGGCTGTAAACAGGAATTGTGCTATGTCTGGAAAAGCTGAACTGCTGCTTATCTGCACTCCCTTGGGCTGTGGGAGCAGCAGCAGCTGCAGACATGGGTCAGTTGAGCATGGAAACCAGCTTGCACACTCTTCCCACCAGTCCTGTCCTCCCACTCGGCTCAGGTCCTCCAGCAGCTGAGGAGCCACCTTCTCCACAGGGTTATTCCCTTTTACTGTGATGGTGACAGGAGGGGCTCCACCTGGCATTTGGGGCAGCTCAGATGCTTATTTTGCCTTGTGTATGAAAGCTGTGGGTGTCACCCTGGCATTATGTCCTGTGCAGGACTGCTGATGGGACCTTTCCTCTCTTTTAATGGCTTTACTTTCCAAGGTTAGTTTCTGTCCAAGCTCCCCAAAAGCAGTGGTGGGTTCATCACTCCTTATACTCTTTTAACCATGGCTGAGGGGTATCTTTCATAACCTGTTGTGTGGCTCAAAGAATGATTTTGGAAAGAAAAGGTTGGTAAGGCTTGTGTGGTGTGGATCAGATGAAATGGTCCCTCGTGGTATCTTTGGGCTTAAAACGTATAAGCATAAACAAGTGCAATTGTACAACTTTGATTTCGAGCTGTAGGAGGAGGAGAAAGGCGATACAAAATAATTTGGCTGATTCTGTCAAGGATTTCTTTTTCTGAGACAGGTAGTGTTGGAAAACCCCACAGAGCTTCCTCAGATGCTAAAACAGACCTTCAGACCCTGCTGGGGAGTTCCCCTTCACACCAGTGTGCACTCAATACTGCCTTAAAATATGCTGATTTTGCGGACATGCTATCAGTTTCTGAACCCCAGTTTGCAGCCAGTGTTTTACTGGGTGACATTAAGTTCTACTTTACTGCTTCATTTCTTTGCTGAACATTACTTGAACTTCATCTGGAAGATACCAGCTAACCTCTGTGTAAAGCCATGAGTTGGGAGGGTTGGTGTACTGTGCTGTTGGTGGTCCACAGGCTAAGGAGTGTGATGCTGATGTACTGGGCCTTGGCATCTTTAACTTTCTGTACTTCTTGAGGTTTCTGAAGCACTGTTAGTGAAGGCCCCTGGAGGATTTCCCCCAAGGCAGGCCCTTGGGAAGGGGCATGCAGATGCCTGGGCTGGGAATAGGGAACAGGAAATCAGATGCACCTTAGGGCAAAATTTGCTATCCAAATTCCAGTCCAGCTAGGAATGGAAAGTGCTGCTGTTCCCAAAGCTCTGGGCTGGACTGGAATTACTCCAACAAGCCCCCAAAGGGGACACACAGACATCCAGTGGGGAATGAAAGAAGGCATGATATTAGCTTTCGGGTGCTCGTGCTGTGGGGGAACTCCAGCAACTCTGTCCAGGACTGGCACAGCTCCTGATCGCCCAGCAAGCAGTGACTTCGTTGTTGAACTTTATGTTGGCGTTGATTCCTGCTTGGCTGCTGAGTGTTGGTTATATGCCATAAGTGTTATGAGCTGTAAGGGCTGGGAAATCTCGGCTCTGGAAAAAGGCCCGGAAGGACGACGGTGGCAGGTGCTTTCGTCCAGGCTTGCGTCAAAACCCTTTGCAGCGGAAGAGGGTAGGGCTTACGCCATCAGCCTACTTGCCTTTTCCTCCTGCTTAATGGTGCCCCTCTGCCAAAAAAAGAAATTGGGGCTTTTGCTCGTAACCAGTGGGTAGCTGGATCCAGCGTGAAGCGGCATGACCGTTCGTGCTGCGCTCTGCTCCTGCTAATGGTATCAAATCAAGCAGGAAATTATTTTTGGAGCAGTGGAGCATGTTGAAACCCAGCAGAAGGCAGCTGTTTGCGTAACCGGAGTTGTGGGAGAGCTGCCTCCCTTGTTGCCAAGTGCTTGACTTCCTATGCTGGTGAGAAACGGTTTCCCTGCTCCCGGCGGCTTGAGCAAATCCCCTTAGGCTTGGGAGGCTGGGCTTGGTCCAGCATCCATCATTCCTGTAGCGCCTGCTTCACAGCTCTAGAAGTCCCTGGACACTTTTCTGTGGGGGTCTGAACTACCTGATTCTGACTCACTGCTCCAGCCCTCTCCTTAAAAACAAATGACCTGCAAAACAAAGGGTTTTGTCCAGAGTTTCAAATGTATTTCAGTTAACTCTCAGCAGAGGTCCACATCTGGCAAACGGCCTGTGCTGGAAGTGAAGCATTAGTTCTGCCTCAGTCTGAACATCCGCACCGTGTTTTCACACCCTGGCTGGGTTTCCAGCCCTGGTTTGGTGCCCCGGTGGTACCCACAGTGCTTGGGCTGCCTTCGCAAGGATGAGTCCTGGCACACAGCTCCTCTGGCTGTACTTTAGCAGCTCCCAAGTGTCTAACACAAGCTTGATTTCTTGATTGATTTTTTTTTTTTTTTCAGGGGGATTGTCTTGGCATGCTGCTGCTTTTTCACTCCCTGGCAATACCATTTGAAACTTTTCTTTCTGCTCTGTCAGTGTACGCTGGTGCCTCCAGCCATATGCTGATGGGAGCTCCTATGCAAACGGGTTTGTCTCCCTGGGCTCTGCTTGGTTCTTAGCCCTTTCTTCCAGGGCAGAAATAAATCCCTCCAGTAATACAGCAAAACCTCATGCCCCATAAAATAGCATCATTAATGTGGGTCATAGGATTGCGTTAGCCAGAAAGAATGAGATAAAGCCACGGCTGCGAAGACGGAAATTGGACTGGTGCGCATGGGGCTAAAATTCCTGCCCCCCAAATGCAATGCTTCTGCACAGAAGGGAAGGATCAAGCCAGCATGGAGAGGTTTCGAAAGCTGCCGTGAGGGTATAAAGCCTTTTTTGTTTGCGGACTTATTATGTCATCCCTCGGTCATGCAAATGTCGCCCCAGAAGAAAGACTTTTTCACATTACTGCCTTGTTCTGGAAGAGTCCCTCCCTGATTATTCATGACCGCTGATTCCTTCGGCCATGTGCCGCTTTCCGAAGGGCTGTAGGGTGGAAAGAAATTCCCTGACGCAGTGAAAGGCAGGAAAAAAGCCAGTGCACCCAAACTGAGTCAGTCTGAAGTATTTATGGCTTTTCCATTGGGTGATTAAGTTCTCACGCAGCCTGGTTATGGTTAGAAAAGGTGCCTGTCCTGTGCCGGGTGGAATTTTGTTACCGTTACATGGATGTATGTTGGCAATGAGACCCCAGAGCTGGGGTGATGAGCAGGGCGATTTCCATACTTTTATAAAATCTTGGTGAAGTAGATTAAAAATTAATTTTAAAAAAAGCTGTTGTTTCACTTTATAGTAACCTTTCAACGTAAGTGCTTGATGGTTTCTGGGCAGTTTGGTAATAGATGACAGGGCCTTTTATTTCTGCCTGTCCCATCCATGTCTAGGATTGCAGTTGTCACGTATTTCATTGTCTAGGGGTGCTTAGTATCTCATGTTTTTAGTTGCAAATCCAATTATTTTCCCCTTGCTATTTAATTGTTCCCTGTGGCATCGTTATGCCCCATGCCTTCGGTTTTGCTTGATTTGGTTTGGAGGGAGACAGGATGGGGTTGGTGCACCCTCAGAGGCCTCCCAGGTCCATCCGGAGCATGCTCCATGCCCTGCCTTTTAGCTCTATTTTTTCCTCATCGCGCTAAGCTGACCTTCCGTTGGCCTATGTCTTTTGTGCCCAAATGAGGGGGTTAAAGAAAAGCAGTCAAATCCCCGTTTTGTGGCTGCTCTAACTGGTCCCTTACGCTTTGGCCACTCCAAACCCCTCCTGTGGTCTACAGTGCTTCAGCCCAAATTTCTTGGGACCTACATTGAGGCATTTCTTAACTTGTACCCCAAAAGAGAGTCACATTTCCTGACAATAAAATACTATCTATCCCATAATATGAAGTTAGTACAAGCTATAGAAGCTCATATTCCTGCTACGCAAAGGAAGGAAGCAGCTGCAGACTTTGAGGACCAGTATACTAAATTCATCTCAGTTTGAAACCACTAAGGTAAGTCCCGTTTCCTCAGATGAATGCTGTAGTTACACATCTGAAGCGGTGCTTCTATTTGCTGATATTTTACCGAAGGGTGGCTGTAGGGAAGGGTTTAATTTCTTTTGTTGCCTTATCTCTGGGAACCGCTTCAGTTCCGTTTCAGTGACGTTCCTGCAAAGTGTTAGACAAAAAAGGGGTTTATTGTCTCTTTGAACTACCTTTTTCTCTGAGGAATGAGGATATAATTGTAACGTAGGAAGGACAAACTGAACATGTTCAGGCTTGTCCTGCCCAATCTTTCCCTGTCAGGTTTCTTTTCTTACCCCCCCTCCTTGTAGCTAGCACTCATGATTGGGATTTTCCAACTGATAAAGTCTTGGCTAGCCTAGGGGCTAATATGCTCTTAGCTAAACGAGCTCTGGACGGCTGAATGTGCGGTTTCTTTTGATGCCAGCCAAGACCAGGGTTTGCCACTTTATTTGTGTTTGCCACCAGAGCATCAATCTCTCGCTGTTCGTGTCTGCGGGAGGAGTGCAGAGGGAGTCTCGGGCAGATGGCTTTCATATTCCCTCTGGGATAATTTTTTCCACGTTTAGTAATCTTTCAGTACTCTCTTTTCTTTCTTGGTCATGTTTGGATTTTATGAGACATAGGTCTGTGGAAGAAATTAAAGGCAAATATTAACCAGACTTAAAGCAACCCAAAAAGAACACCCCTAAAGCCTTCAAATGCTGTGGTGTTTTGCTTTTAGAAAATCTCATTATTAACGTAGTTGAAATACAGGGTTTGTTGGCTATATCTGTAAATACAGTAAGTTGTGCTTAGTTTGTGTCATTTAGTAAAGAATTGCCTTTGTCTGAGGCTAGTTTAACTACTAGCCTTAGTCTGAAGCAGGGATTAAAGACAAAGTGTTGGTACTGAATCTGTACCATCTTTTTTCCTCAACTGCTGCTACCCGATGACTTAACTAAAGAGAAATGAATTTCAAGTCCTTTCCTGCTGCTAAACTGTACCTCTGTTCTATGCCTGGGCTCTTTGTACTAGATGCTGCCATTTTGATGGGTTTAGGCAGCCATCGTATCTACACTGCTGATATTGGGCCTGATCCCGTAAACCATTTTCAGCTCTTACTGACTTTGCGTCTTTTCCATGATGCCCCTGGTTGATCTTTTCCAACCTCTTTTCCATGATGCCGTGATTGCTAATTCCTTGGGATCCGCACGGCTTATTTTACTTTGACCCTGTGGTTTTTACTCAGTCCTTCCTCTGACAAGTTTCCACTGACTCAAATTTGTGTTTTAATTGAGTCAGGGCTCCAGAATGCATCCCCAGGGCAAAGCCTGTTTCTGGGGCAGCTAGTTCCTGGGGAGCTGGGCCCGCCGACACTGGCATGCAATGGCAAGGCTCCTCTGGAGGAAGTCTTGAAACAGTAATAGGGATGTCACACACTTCCAAAATCTATATATATGTGCTTCTTCCATCAATAGGGCTGTAATAAGCAGTGCTGTGTTATGTTGTCAGGGCGCTGCAAGATGCAGCGAGTTGTGGGTTCCCATTGCCTCGGGGCTGTGGGTGGGGCAGCAAGAAAAGCCTTTGGGGGGATCCAGGGAAAAGAAAGAGGAGAGAAAAAGTGTGGTCCGCTAGTCTGAGCACTAAACTTGCATATGAGAGACCTGATTTTTAAGGCTTTTTTCCACTTTGGTCTTTATGGGACCTTACTGGGGCACTTAGGTTTTCTGTGCTTCATTTCCCTGTTAGTACAAACGGGGTATTTGCACCACCGTCACCCATATGGGGATGTTACGAAGACAAGTTGTGAGATTTGAAGTGTGAGCTTTTCAGCTGCTACTGCTATCAGGTCTGTCTCTGTGTGTAAGAAAAGAAAACTTTATATAAGGACTATTGTGAGGACTGATGCAGATCCATGTCTGGAGATCCTTGTACTCTGGAAACTCCAGTATTTCCCTGGCGCTGTACAGATGTACATCCAACAGGCTTGGCAGCACTTTGAAGTCCATGTTTTCATGCTTTTTCCCTGCCAAAAATAAAATTGAAGTGAAACAAAAACACACAGTTCTTTTTCGTTGTGCACCGAAAAGAAAAAAAAAAACAAATGGCAACCCACTAGTCACCTCAAAAGGTAATTAACTTCCTCATCAACCAGTTTGTCTGTTAATGCAGACACAGTTGATGCAGCGAAAGCAGACAGCTTCTGCAAGGCCTCAGGATACCACAAGTACCAGTCTAAAATCATTGTCGCTGCCGGCCACTAAAGAACACGTCCCATTGCTGCCTTGAGTTACCTGGCTGTAACATCTACCCTTGTACAATACAGGGTATTGTGCCCTAAGGTGTCCTGCCAAAGAAGTGTGTGGCCTTTGGCTCTTGCAACACGAGATGGCTTGAAATGTAAATCTTCTAGGTAGAGCAAACCCCAAGTGTGCAGCGGGCCAGCGCTTCTCTCATTGGAGCTACAGAAATGTATAATCAGAGGTTTCCAAACTCCTCTGCAGACAGTTGGCCGCTCACACACTGCTCGCCCTTCCTTGCTTCCAGCTGCTAATTTGCAATTAAACACAACTAAAAATACAGTAAGCACTCCACTCGCAATTTTCCGTGCAAGTCCATCGGGTAGCTTGCAGTTGCCGTCATTTGGTGGTGAACGGAGCAGACTCCTGCCGTAAGCGTGCGGCTGGGTGGAGAGGCTGCCCATGAGGCTGCCTAAGATGTGGTTCCCACCAAACGCTGCTGTAAATACCAGTTCAGCATAATGCAGCTGATACTCACTGGCATCCCTGTAGGTGGTCTCAGTAGTGGGGCCAAGATGAAACGTGGTGCGGAGAGTGAACAAAGTACTTTTTCTCCCTAAGGGGAGCGCCTCCAACTGAGAGCAAAGGTGTGTTAGGCAGAGCTCGAAATGCAACTGCTGCACCGGGACTGCAGGTAAAGGATGTTCTCTCATTCAGGGCTTTGGCAATGCTGAAGTATGCAAGATGCATAGAAGACAGTACATTTGACTGGTGTGAAGTACCTTAAATCTGTTTTCAGTTCGTTGCTCCAAAAAGCACAGGCAACTTCAGTTAATATTGAACATGCTTTTTAACCTAAATAAATTATTTTCTACTATGCTAAAAAAAGTAGTTGAAAATATGTTAGTCAGTGCAAAGTTTCTTAGCTGTTCCTTGGCCAGTGTTTGTCCTACAGCCTGTATAGGAGAGAAAACTACTACAATTTGCAAATATGAAACACAGAACATCCTCCTTTCTGAATATATTTAATGTGCAGAAACCATTGTCATTATGGGGTGAGGGAAACAAAATGCTTAATTGGGGGAGTTCAGTAAATATAGTAACAGTGAGACCACTCCTGGTTTGAGCATACAAAGCCTGCCCAAGCAAGCAAACTGTGCACCTTTAATTAATGGTTTCGCCCATTATTGAAATGGCATGACTCACTCTTCTCATGCAGATGCCTCCTTCTGGGGTCAAACTCTTCATGAAATCAAATCAGCTGCACCACAGCCCTGGGGCTCTGTCTTTGCTGGAGAAAGGGTTGTTTTCAAGGGGCCTGTTGTGCAACCGAAGAGGTTGGAGCGGGATGCTGGAAAGTCTTCCACCTGATGTGTGAAATATTTCGTGACTTTTTTTACTAGCGTTCCAACATTGCTTGCTGTACAAAATTAGCCTTAACGTGTCCTATTTCATTAAAAGGTTTTACTAGACAAAAGGTGCTGGAGCCCTTAATGCAGCACGGCAAGATTTTCCACACCTCGAGGTAGGAGGTGTTGGCTGCCACTACTTGTTCCAAGGCAAGATGTGTGCCATACCTCTGGTAGGATGCTGCATTTACAGTTACTTACCTCAAGGTAAAGAAGTAACTTGTTTTGCCAGGGATTACATAGCTTAAAAATGTCACTCACGTGAATGCGGTCCTGGTAAGAGATGAAATTTAAGTGTCAGACTTGGCTAGTCAACTCATTAGCCTTTGGGTGTGGAGGGAGCCCTTCCTTTTGTATGACACAAGGATTGCTCTCTTGGATCATTGCAGTAGCCTTGCCAGTGCCCTGCTTGCAAAAGGGACTGGCAGAGGAAGAAGCCTGAGTCCTTTGGTGGGCTGATGCTGGGACATCTCCAAGCATTGGCAATACAGGTATTTGCCTGTGGCATCGGACTGTCTGCCCACGGTCCTGTTGTCTACTTGCCTGTGCCAGAATGGCGAGAAGGCATGCTCATTGAGGAAAGCCAGAGCATCTGGCGTCTGTGTCTTTCTTTGGAAGGTGGGAGAGGTCTTGGAAGTAGCAGTCATCGCTTGTCTCCTTAGTGCCAGCAAAGGCAGTGGTCCTGGCTTGCCAGAGGTCTCTTCTTGCTTTCTTTCCCAGCCAAATCCTACCCCTTCCCCTTGCAGGAACTACCCGGACCCCACCCCTCATCCTTGGGTAGCAAAATTCAGCTCTGCCCACGTGTTGCTTTGAGTAAGCGAGTGCATCACGATCAGTGAGAGGTAACAACATCCAGCCGATGCCAAACTTGTGGAGCCTCCAAAGCCACTGCCGTGAGCTGAGACCTGACATGCCAGGAGTGCAGCCCAGGTTACTATAGCAAATCCTCAACAGTTTCCTGCCCAGCTGAGTCTTTTGGAGTCTGAAGCGTTGTAACCTCATAAAAGCTTGAACTCATTCAAAGATTATTTCACACCACCTACAGTACTCTATGAAGTCAGACATGCTGTAACATATGATTAACGATGCGTTAGGTGGTGAGTCATCGGGTAGTCTAGCAAGCGCTGCTCACCTTCTAACCAGTCTGTGTGTGGGAGTCCTTACCCAACGACACACCCAAATGGAGCGTTTTAATAATTTACTACATTCTGAGCTTGGAAGAGCAGTTTTTGTTGCTTAATTAAAAAAAAAAAAAAAAACAACAAAAACTTTGCCACCCGTTATGGAACAAACCTCCACCATGAGGAATAAGGTGGGGGGAGCCCCGAAAAGCTATTATTACTTTGTATGGTTGGAGTATCCAAGAAAAAGACTGGGAAAAATCCATGTTTTAAGAGATGGGGGATTGCATCTTTGTATTACATTAAACAGTCACTTGGAAGATACACGAACATTTCTTGGACTGAAATGTAGTGTTACTCTTTCCCAACTGAGTGTCCCAAGCAAAAAGTGAGACTTGTGGTTATTATCTGGAATGTTTAAAGATTGTAGGAAAAAAGCAACGTTTTCCAGGGAATGAATGAAAATGAGCCTGTCTGGTTTGTGAGATGGTGGTGGGAGACACGGTTTTGATTCCTGCCGCAGAGGAGGAAATTACACTTGCATCTCAACATCATCTGGCATCCTTTCTCCAATAAAAATCCATAGTAAGAAGCCTAGGGAAGAGCAAGAGTGGGACAAACTCGCATAATACTTCACCGATTGCTTTTCCAGCCTCCAACTATTTTCAACTCAGGGGATTTCCTGACCTGAATGAGTATGGTTTGTGACTCTTTAGTAACCTTCAGTGGATCATTCTTCCAAGTACTTGTCCTGTCTCTCCTTGTACCTATCTAAACCTTTTGCTTCCACAACACCAGTAGCAACAAACTCCACCAACCTTCTACATGTTGTGGGAAGCATTAAGCCTTTCTCTTTGTCTTGAACCAGTCTCTGACAGCTTCCTTTGGCACTTCCCAGTTCTTGTGCTGGAAATTACCATGTCAGTCGCTTCCTAACTCTCTGCTCCAAATCCCTCACAAACTTGTGGACCTTTATTAGATGTCCCTGGGACATCTCCATTCCAAGGTGAAGGCTGTCAGCCTCCTCAGGCATAAAACCAGTTGCCATGAATTGTCCTTGTTGCCATCTTCCGAGCCTGTCCCACTTCTTAGATACCTTTTTGAGAGGAGGGGACAGGATTGTGTGCGCTATTCAAAGTATGGTGAACCAGTTTATAAAGTGGTGTAATGAGGTTCTCTTCTCTGTTCTCTTGCTGTTTCTTTCATGGTAATCCCTAGTGTTTGATTAGCTGAGTACTGAGTCAATGGTTTTGTGGAATAGTTTTGATAGTCCAAAGGTCTCACTCCTGAGTAATAATAAGTTCAGAAACCGTCATTTCAGAGGTGAATTTAAGACTTGTTTTGCCAGCATGCATCTCTCTAAATTTAACCTGCACTGACTTTCAGCTGCCATGTTATTGCGCAATCCCTCAGCCCCGTAAGGGCCATACGCAATTCCCCACTGACTGCTCTTTTCCCCAATACTCTTTAGTTGTGTATCCTCAGCAAACTTTCTTACCTCACTGCTACTCCAGATCGTTCACAGATAGATCGAACAGCACATGTCCCAGCCTCACCGGTGGGGTGCCTCTGTTGTGAGAACTGACCGCTTACACCTACTTTCTGATGCCTATCTTGACCTGCCCCAGCTCATCCAGTATTAGCGCTGCTGGGATCAAAGCCAGATGTTGCAAGCCCCCGTTCAGGGAGCACAGCTCATACCTGGTCCTTGTCTAGACTCCTCCATTTCTAGACATACAGGGTGATATTGTGGAGCGTGAGGCAAGTAACGCCTTAGCCAGCCAGCTGGCTAAATTCTTTTGGGGAGTGCAGCTTATTCCCCCATTTGTTATAAATACATGTAAATGCACAGGTGTTCGGCGCACCGAGATGCCAGTGGGGCTGCCTACGTTGTGCAATAGGGAAAAGCAATAATCACACGTACAAGTGCAAGCTTTGAATTAGCAAAGTGCAGTATTTTGAAATAGGATGTTTTACCAGAGAAGAGCACACGAGAATAAATGATACTCGAAATTAGTGGTGGATTATGGGCACAGCATGCAAATCCGCCCACGTCTTATTGAAGCGTAACTGATATGCCTCTTCCGGCAATTAGTCAAGTTCCTCAGAAGAGCTCTGCGTTGGATCAGGCAGCAGGACGGGCTGGCGCAGGCAGGCTGCTCCAGCTGCCTGGGGATTAGCATCCTGCCACAGCTATCCCCCTCACGCCCTGGCGGCGGGATCTGCCGTGCTTGAGCTGGGGCTGTGGCAGGGGCCAGTTAGTTTGAGCTGCTTTTCATTGCTGGGATTTTCTCTGCGGCAGGCGCTCGCTGGGGACAGATAGTTTTGTTGCTGCGGAGCCCCTGATGGACAGACAGCCTTATCTATTCACACAGAGCACCACTTACATAGGGAGCTCTGCCAAAGGAGGTTTTTCTCTGTGGAAGAAGTCCAAGTGTGTTAATTTAATGCCCTGCGCTGACCTAAAGTGTTCTTGTTGCAAGGTTGAGGGTCAAGTCCCACCAGCAACCCTCCTTGTGCTGGGCTGGTGACACACAGAGGAGTGAATGTCCCTTAAGAGAAATTAAGCCACAGGTAGCTCAGATGACTTTGGGGATGGCTGTGAACTCCTGGCCTCGTCCCACGCCTGGTGTCCCTGGCACACGGTGGCTCTGCCGTTGCTCTTTGCCCTGCTAATGCACCAGTGCCAATCTTCAGCATCCCCCCTCGACCAGTTCTAATGGAAACGGGTGATGCAGGATGCCCGTACCCCACTTCATCTTTTTCTCCTTTCCCACCACCCGAATTTTCCAGATGTGGCTGTCACTAGAAATAAGCAGTTGAATGAGCACTTGTCTGCGGGTGATTCATTCTCACCCTGTGAGGGGCTCTACAGAGGGTGCAGACGCGAAGACTCACCACTTCCTTGGACAGCCTGCAATGATGTCAAGTTCACCGAAGCGAAAAAGAGCCTCCTGTTCTCCCTGAAGCAGCAGGAGCCAACTTCTGCTGCTCCTCATCTAAAATATATGTGGCAAAAAGGACACCCTGGTCATGGTTTCCAGTTGCATCAGGGCAGTGAACTCCCAGCTTTTCCTGCTGATGCATGGGTGGGGGTGGATATCTGCTCAGGCTTTACATTCTGTCTCTAGAGAAATCCCAGGCTCCCAGTGAAATAATGGAAAAACTATTTTGGAGTCCCACTGAGGGGCTACAGTGAAATACAGGTGATTTATCCCAGGCGATTTGCCCTACCTCCTGTGAAGTACCTTCTACCTGACCATGAGGAAGCAAGTGCAAAAGGGCATCTTTCTCTGGCACATGTTCCTCGGAGGCTGTGTTTGTTCCCACTTGGGATTTAACACTCCTCCAGCTGGCATTTATCTGCGCTCTTCGCTTCTCATACTGTTTTCACATGGGCATTTGCTTGGACAGGAGAGCCAGGGGAAAAGACTTGTGCCATGCTTATTCATGCCTTTGTGTGATGTTTTTTGCCATGAGGACAGGGAGTAGGAACTGCGTAAAGGAAGGTTTGGGGTTCTTTTTGTTTTCCTCTCAAAGGCACGAATAATGTGGTAGGGGTACTGGCTGTCCTTCAGCAGCAGCTCTGCCCTGAAGCCTGCTGAGCAGTGGGCTGTCCGGGTTCATTTGTGTTATTGTGCCGTTTCTTGCCCTGGGCTGTGGAAGCTGGACTATCTCTGTACATTTGCATGAACATCCTAGGAAACGTGTGAAATTTTTTGAGGTTCGATAAATCTATTTTTGATTGAAGCTTTCATGGTTTTGTTTCTTTAAGAAGCTTTGGTAAAATTTTGTGCTTGCTTTTTTTATCTTTAGGAGGAATCTCAACAGCATAGAGCAGAACGTGATAGGTCAAAGATGAAATACATTCAGCAAGCACTGTCAAGGCAGTAAAACAAAATTCCTTGAACGAAACCGTCACTAATTTATAATAAGTTATGTACTAAGTTTATGTATCACTAAGTTATCATGAACACAGTGGCCACTGCTCACTTTCTTAAGGACCCAAAGCTGTTTACTGGAGAGCATGGTTTGGTCTCATGGTTTCACCTGAACTTTTTTGTTTCACCTCAGTTTTTTGCTTTTCTTTTCTTTTTAACTCACCAGCTGTTTTCCACCCATAGCTGCCCCTCTAAGGGTGTGAGTGGATGAGTGGATAGTGTGGCCGGACTGCAATCAAAGAAATATTTTGAGTGTCCTTTCAGAGCTCTTTAAGGAATTTGGGCCAGCTATGAATGCCGGCTTTATCCAACGCTGTTTTGAAGTGGGAGTGAGTCACTAAAAAACAATTTGCACTCCCTCCATGTTCAACTTTGACTTTATTAAGAAAAAGAGAAAGAAAACAAACTCAATCCCATTCACTGCCGAAATACACATTGATCCTTTAATCCTCAGGGAATCATTGGGAGCTGCTTCCTCCTTGAAAGAATCGCTGTATTGACGCAACATTTAATTGCGCAATTACACACGCGCGTTTTTCTCCTGGGCTTTGCAGAGCAGGGCTCTGCGGCTGGAATGCTAATCAGAAAGCGATTGATACCATCTCAGGGAGCACGAAGCTTGAATGCAGCCTCCCGGCTGGCATCAACCCCCGTAGGTACCTTCATGGGTCTGTCCCAGCCTTTTCAGGCAGGAAACCAAAGATGGGAATTGCAGCCCAGCAAGGTCAGAGCAAGGACTGGAATTTGGGTTGGAGTCCAAAACTGTATCCCTATTGGTCTGCTGTAGCTTTCCTTGGTGGAAAGCGGGAGGCTCAGGCGCCCATCCCTCCTCAGCACTGCCCTGGGGGCTGTGGCTGGCAGGTACCAGCGGGGACCCTTCAAACACCCTCGTCTGCGAGCTGAAAATATTACCTGCCTGCAAATGCCTGGTCAGTGGCCTCTCTCCCGCTCCTGTGCCACTGCCGGATCTCCGCATGGTGCACGCGCCTTTGTGGGATTGAATTTTCGATGGAAGTTTTGCTGAAGGCATTGCTTCAAAGCTACTGGGGAATGCTCTGTACATGTGTTTGTACATATATATGTATGTATATACACCCACACATACTTGTTTGGCCAGGCCCCGCTTTCCAAGAGCTGCGTTTGCTGTAAACTTCGCCAGATTTTTCTGATGTTTCACGTGTGCCACCACTGACTTCAGGGATGTGCGACCCTTAAAGCAGAACCCCCAAAAATTACTTCCAGGGTTTGGGGAGCCTCCGGGAGCCCTTGCTGTCACCTGTGTTACTGTGTCATGTCTTTATTCGGAAACTGAACCCCGATTCTGCTCGTTTGCCTGATACTAATTGACCCTGATGGGAGCAGGTTGCGAAGTAACGTACAGTACATCCTCACTTCGCCTCACTGGGGACGCACAGTGCACATTGGGATCTACAGTTACCTGCAAGTAAATACAGAGGCTGGTTAAGCGTTAGATGGGAAGAAATGCAACCCTCCTCCAGCTGGCTTTGAATGCTAATATTTTCTTTGGGTTTAATCTGTTTAGCATGACATTACCCTTAACGGTTTCATCATCCGTTCTGCTTTCCCACCAGCATTAAGGATGGAGTTTCCAGACGGGCAATCCTAGCTGTCAGCCACTTGTCCCTTATCCATGGCCGCAGGCTACCAAGTGAGCCTTGTACCTGGCCACACCATCAGGCCCATGGTGAGCGTGCCCCGGGCCGGCCATCCTGCTTTTTGGAAACCCTTGAAAACTCTTTTAATGGATGTTTTTAATGCATCCACCACACTTGCCTAATGGCCTCAGGAAAATGAAAAGGAGAGGCTTTCATTATGTCGTTAAGCAGCATTTGGCTGATGTTATGGGCTCCTGGCCTCCAGGTCCCTCGGCTCATGTTTTCTTCCTAATTCTCTGAAAGCTTTAAGTCGGGGCAAGCCGTGGCTGCTTCTGTTGGCAAAAACCAGCAAAAACTAGTCCTCCTCTGAGTTCGGCTGTTTGGTCCCTGCAGCCGATTGCTCTGCGCCCTCCTGGCAGCAGGACCTTGGGGCACGTCAGTCCCATGCAGGACAGGGTGATGCATTTTGTTCCTCCCTTTCATGGCAAGGCTGAAAGCACGTGAAGAAGAGCAGGCAGCTGTGGTCTTGGCTGACAAGCTGAGAGGAGCTTTGCTAGCGGAAAAGCCCAGGGGAGAGCAAGGAAGGCTGCTGGCAAAAGTCAGCAGGGGACTCTCTCTCCAGATGCAAGAGAAGCAAAGGAATTATAAGTAACAAGCTGAAGTACACAGATAATGTTACCCAAGTTATTTTGACCATAAAGCCCAGGACGGTAAAGGCTCTTAACCTCTTATTAATCAGTCAGAAGCTGGAAGAGCCTCACAATGATCTCAGCTGCTAAAGCTGCTGCACCCTTTTGCTCCCTTTAATTTAATTGTATTAGTCCTACCCACATCCTTTGTTCTTCCGCCCCACTCAGGAAATCTGCTTCTGGTTTTGGCAGGGCTCGCTCTGGCTCCACATGGCTGGTTTGCGGACAGCCAGGAGGGACGAGAGGGAAGGCAGGAAGGGGAAGAGGATGGGAAAAGGTCCCGCGGGAGCAACCTGCTTAATGTGCCTCATTTGTCTTAATAGTGCCACCGCGTCCCTTCCTGGTGAGACTTCCTCCTGATAAGCCAAACACGCAAAATTGAATGCAGAAGGACTCACACTGATCTCAGCAGAGATGAGATTTCATGCTTAAATCTTAAAAATAAAAAAGATGAGTGCCTGTGAGCCAAGTCTTGTGCAGCAGGAGCTGCCAACCCAGTGATCATTCCTACCCCCGGCCTTCAGCTCCACTGAGAGGTTGGGGTGTCTCACCTTTAGCTTAGCTGTTCTGGTTTGTACCACTTTTTCCTCATCAGAACGCTAAGAAATAAGAGCAACCATTTAGCCCTGGGTCCTCCACTTGCTTAGCATGCAGAAAAGGGTCCAGCGAGCACAGCAGAGGGATTATCAGTGCTACCCCCTGGCTGTTTTCTCTGCTGGTGGCAGTAGCATCTCCTTATCCCTTGCCAAAGCACCATTCCTTAGTGCTGTTGTGGGGTGCAAACCCTCCCCTGCCTCCTCCTGCTGCTTGCTGGACTCTTCCAAACCATCACTGCCTCCTTTCCACCCACCTCCACAGGGCTGCACCTCCCTCCCAGCAGCATCCCAGGGTGTGGGTAGTTTTCCCTGTCGGTGGTGACACAGGGGATCTCCAGCTGAGGATCCAGCCAGCATCATTGCAACTTCACCAGTTTCCCCAGCAAATTCACTGGCCTCCAGTCTCCTGTCAGCATCGTTGCAAGAATACTGTCAGCTCAACCCACTAGCATTTGTCTTCCCCGCTGCCAGAAATAATGATTCATCACATGCACACTGGTTTTAGCACTCATGTCCCTTTACATGACAGTGTAAATATTTGTGTGTCTTTGTATAGCAGGAAAAGTCAATGTGTGCAGTCCCTCACCTACCCAAGCCCCAGAGCAATCCTCACAGGGGCTTCAGAGGTGATGATGTGTCAGGAAAGCTGCCCTGCACTGCTGCTTTGTAAAACAGTTGCCGTTCACTGTAGAAGTGGGAGGATGCGTCCCACTGATGCCGTACTGGAGGGGTGGCATAGGAGGTGTCGTCGTGCATAATTCATGGGTTGTAACGGAAACATCAGAAGAAAAGAAATGGAGGTACATCAGAAAAAAATTAATGACCTGCTGTGTCAATATGGCGTTTTTATGACCCTTGGTTTCACTTCATCTTTCTTAAACGAGCAAACAAACAAATGCAAGAGGTGGTTTCCTGGACACATAGGGGTTATCTCCAATTCCAGAGTTTGTCCCTGCTGAAGGAAGAGACAGCAGACAGGCTAACCTGAGGGTGTACCTTCATCACCTTTCCATCAAGGAATGATAACGCTTAACATGTGGAAAAAGATGAAGCACTTACAGAAAGCTGTGGTTAAGAAAAGGGATTTTCAGATGATTTTGAACACTTCAGGCTTGTCTGGGAAACATGATTCTGAGGTCCGTATTCTACTGGACTTCTCTGACTTCAAAATCCAGGTGTACAAAATGCCACAAATCTATTACAGCAAGCCCAGGTTTTCCCAAATATGTAAAATGCCAAGATTCTCCTCTCCCTTTCACAGCAAATGAATTATCAGTCATATGCTTGCAGTGAAGTAGTGCACCATTTGCTTAGTAGTTTTATAGGAGGATCCTTCCCTCATTGCTTGCTGTAATTCTTCTCGGATCTGAAGAGTAAAACATATTTACATTGGCATGTGGGATTCTGGAAAACCTCAGGAAAAAATAGGACTGGAAAGGAAGTTTTTCTGTCCAATGAAAATTTTTGTGATGTGTTTTTTCCATATCAGAATGAAAGCTTGAAATATAGGAAACAAAAAAAAACATTAAGCCAGCTGCAACTACTTGTTTTGATTATTTTAGCCTTTCTATTTTGTTAGTAAATTTACTTTATGCTGCAATGCAAAGTAGAAATTCCAGATTTCTTGGATAAAAATTTGGGTCCACAAAGTTGATTTCAGTAGTTTGGGAACTGTTTGGCAGATAATTTTAAATCAGAAAGTGGTGATCTGCTTCACTAAAAATAAAAAATAATGAACCAGTAAATGACTAATTTTGTGGTCTGGGGTAATTAGCAGAACAGCTTGGCAGATGGAAGGCAGCAGGTCTAAATTACTGCACTAAGTCCATTTGCAGGAAGATATTATCTGATTTTGTTGTTATTAATAATAATTAATGAGAATTAAAATATTCAGCTGGGATTTTTGCCGTTGCTATTAGCGGGAATACGTGTGTGTGTATATATATGTATTTGCTCTTTGATGCTTTTCTTGGTTGTTTGCCTCTCAATTCTTGACTGTCTTGCTCTGGGACTTTAATAATACTACAGAAATTATTCAGACCGCACCTTTGTCTAGTACAGAGGAAACTTGAGGCTTTTACAATTAGTGCTGCTGGTTATTCCATGAAAAAACATGGATGATTCCAGGGTCTGACAAGGAAAGCAGCAGTAAAAAGTCAGGCAATAAGCAGTCCTTTATCAGCAGGCTCAGAGGGAGCATGGGTTGGTGGCTCGCAGCTCGCTTTTGCATCCTGGTTTTGCAGCACAGGTTGCTGGGGAAGCAGGGATGGCGCCGTTGCCTCTGAATCTGCATGGACCCATACAGCTCCAAAGCCTTCTGTGCTGAAATCCAGGCATTACTTTGCTGAAGTCCAAAGTGCTTAAATTTCGATGCCCCCAAAACACCATGGTGGTCACTTAGTCTTGTGCCCTCCGTGACACCAGCCTTTGGCGGTTCTGCTCGGCATTCCCACCCCAAACTTGTGTCCTGCGGTAGGTTTTGAGCACATGGTTTATGAAACCCTTCGACTAACAGGGTTCCCATGATGGGGGAGGCTTTTAATGAGATGGTTTAGTTGATAATTGCTCTCACTGTTAAAAACAAAACATGCTTCTCCCTTTGTTTTTGGCTCAACTCTCCTGAGTTTCGCTCTTCCATCCCTGGACATTGCTCCACCTGTGTTTGGCAGAGTTAAAGCCCTTCAGAGTCTGAAATCTTCCCACATGCCCTTAAAGACTAGGAGGAGTCATTTCCTAATCTTCTCTTTCAAGAGGACAGTGATAATTGAGCATTTATTATTGACTCTATTGACTTTTACGTGGTTTGGGTTTGGGTTTTTTAGATAAATTGTAATTGTTCCTTTTTATCATTGTACAACTACTGTTAATAATTGCTGTTACTGTGTCTACATCTAAGGATGTGGCCCCACTTCTGTTAAAGGTTCAATGTTTAGGGCTCTGATGGACAGTTGAAGGGGTGTTCATTTGGTTTTGGGCACTTTTGGAGAAAAGTAGGTGCATCAGTCAAAGTGGTGTTTACGCACCTCCTCAAAAGGTTTTGTAAATTGTGTTTATTATTTTTAATGGCTCCTTTTCAAGTGGCATTGTATCTCCGGTGGTTTCAGTTCTGGTTGTAGGCTGGGCTGTATTCTACCATCCCTAATCATCTTGAGTACTTTCTTCACTTTCCTTAACTTCATTTAATTTCACTAAGAAATTTCAAAGAGTGAGATGATACTTAGATAATGGAATTGGGGATTAGATGAGGGGATTAGATGGATCCTAACAAGCAGATGCTGTGCTTTCCGTGGGAAGATTTCTAAGCTTCATTAAACCAAGAGGGCCTTTTTTCCCCTGACACTTACAGATTTAAAAGCATTGTATTATACCCTATTATTAATGCAAATTATAAAGTATCTTGATGGCAATAGGCATCTTTTGGTGAAATTTCAAACCATGGTCATATTCAAAGCCCCTAAGAAAGGATGTGAGCTCTTTTATAGCTTTATGTACCGTGACTTCAAGGGGCTTGTTCCTCATCCAAATGCCAAAGCCATTGCAGGTTGGAGATACAAATGTCTTGTTTATGCTATTTATCCACTTACCTGTATTTTCTCTGTTTGCAGCATTTTTGTTCCTATATATGTTGGACTGGTGGGAAATCTCATAAATACCATGATATCAATGGTCTGGATCCCTTTGCAGGCTAGACCAAAGTCAGACCATCATGTGACAGAGAACAGTAAGTATATAGCATTTCTGATAAATAGCACATGAAAAGGGACGGGGCATTGACATGCTGTAAGGACTCTGCTAAAGGACTTGGGGTTGTATTTAAGGGAAAAAAAGGTGCCAACCTTGAAATGCTGACACTTTAACACCTAAGCTGTGCATGTGGAAGAATATTATTCCCTACCTACCGACCACTCTGCCGTGTGCAGCCCATTGCTTGCCGCACGTCTCAGAAATGGTGAACACGGACTGCTCACTGGGGGTTAGTTTGGCCCAGCGTGGGAGGCAGTCCCGCTGTCTCACAGGGGTCCTCTGCATGCGGACCCAGCACCAGATCCCAACCTCCTGCTGTCAGCAGAAAGCTGGTGCTGCAGGGATTCGCCTTTTCAGAAAGGTGGTGGTAGACCTGAGCAGGCGGTCTCAGAGTCTCTTGCTTCCTGACTCTAACCTGTATAAATAGAGTATTAATCAGTATGTCATCTTCTGTAGGCACATCACAGTCTGGCAGCGTGTTTAGCATCAGAGAAATCCTACGCCTGATGAAGTTTCCAGGAGTCATGGAAGTTTTCATGGTCAAGGTCTTTGCTGGACTTCCCATAGGTAAATATCACCCATTACCTATGATTGCTGATGTATTTAAAATAAGACAACATACACTGTGGAGCAGGCTTGTCTCAGGTTACTGAAAGCATGTTGCATTTGATCACAGAGCAGTGAGGATTCAGCTCTTAACTCGATACTGGATGCTTTCAAATGCTGTCAGCTACATAGGGTCAAAAACCTGTGACTTAATGTAAAAGAGACTACTTGCCACAGGCTGCTTCTGCAACTTTTGGCAAATCACTTAATGTCTCTACCCCGTTCCCCTGGCTGTAAAAGTTTTTTTTCCTCTGGTCTGTCATTTCTGTTTAGGTTGTAACCTCTTCAGAGCAGAGGGAAATCATTTGTACTCTGCCAGAAACACTGAGGTCCTTCCTGATTTTACTTAATGATTTTAAGGGGTATGCGCAACCTAAAAACTATTGCTGGACAACAGGCTGTGGCTGCTCTCACTGCCGGCTGCATGCAGGGGAGCCACAGCATGTTTCCTCCTTTGCACGTTGATGGTGGTGCTTGTTTTCTCTACTTTATATATTCTGCTTGGGTTTTTGTGTCGTGGTAGGAATCTGCTGCTACCTCAAAACCCATCCCAAACCTGCCTGTTTCCCTGCTCCCTTACAGTCAGTTACTGTCCTGGCATTGTCCATGTCTCCCGATTTGCCTGGTTGTACATATCGTTGGTCACAATTCAATCATCTTTAATTTTGCCTACCCTCTGTCTTCTCCCCGCTTCCACCACCTGATTGTCTAGAGATTGATCCAGTATGTCAACCTTGTTAGTGGTGGTGTAAGGAAAGGGTGATGTTCTCTGCCCTTCCACGCAGAGAGCCTTCCCAGTCTTTTCCCAGTCAAACCTAAAAGTGCAATTTCTCTTGATTAGAGTTTCAAGAATTGAATTCTGTACACATCAAAACACGTGCACTTCACGCATCTGAACAAACTAAGGCAATTCCCCTCCAAATAAGGATCTTAAGGGAGGATTTAAGGCACCTTAGCTTTTACACTTTGCATCTTTTTCTAATTCATCTGTGTCTGGAGAAGCCCTTGAAGTTTAAATAACATGAAACATAATTTACAAATTAAATTCTAATTTGTAAACTGTAAATTCAGTTTACAAATGAAAGTAGATTTGGCTGTGGAGAGTGGCTGAAATCAGAAGGGGGTGGCATTTCTGGGCTTGGCCAGGTTCATCTGTTATTCCTTGCTAAGGCTCTGGGAAACAAGTCCGACTGGAGCTGTAGGGTAACATGCAGAGAGGTGTAAGGGACTTCTGATTTTCTTTTTCTTTTTTTTTCTTTCTGTGCATAGTTGGCATTGGCTGAGATCAATAATGCCAGGTGGTCCTACCCCCACCACTGGAGACAGGATACAGTCTCAATGGACTGCTCGCTTGCCCTAATAGTGCACTTTTTAGGTTCTTTTGAAACTAAACTTTCAAAACCATATTTTTAAAAGTGTTTATAAAATGACAGCATGTCACAGAACGAGATAGTCAAGTGATGTTTTAAGAGGGTTTTCTTTGCTGATTCTGGCTCATTTCTCAGCTTAAAGTAGCATTCATTTCTCTGCTTAAAAATGCCATCCCGAGACCATATCCATATGCAATCTGCACAGTAATTTCCTGTGTGCTCTCCTTTTTCCAAAGGCCAGGCAAGATGCACTTTTTTGTAGTCATTGCTGCTGAAATGCAAATTCCTCCTGTTGCAGAAGACGTTCTTTTCCTGTGCACAGCAAAAACACGCACCCAACCAAAATAAACATCTCCTGCCCAAAACTGCAAGGGAACTTCTAGGCAAAGAGAATGGAGAGCTGAGATTTAAGGCAGGACGTGGGCTGATAAGTCTGTCACTGAAACGGCTGGGAGTATTTCGGTGAGAGTAGGAATAGGTTCACCTGAGGCACTCCTGCTACAAGTATAGCGCTTGCACTACAGTGGGGGGTGATTAAAATCCTAGTGACTTCTCTTTGCAGGTCTCTCTTCAGGTTACTGACCGTACAACGGCAGCTGAAAGGGGATTTGGCCATCACCTACTTCTCTGCAGCTCACAGCTGGAGGCTGAGCTCCTCATGAGCTCGTTTACCTTTCATCTCCCGGCTGCAACTGCATAATTAATTAGATCACCCAAATTACAGACCTTTCTCTATTTACTTTGTAAACAAGTTTGTGATATACACAGAAGAAAATCTTCTGTTCCTTACGGATCTCATTGTTGTCTAAAATTAGCTTGTTTGAGACCGAAAGAGCCTCTCCGAGAGGGCTGTAGGGCTGGGAACCACCTCCCTGAGTTGCATAAAAGCAGAGACACGGGCTCCGTGCCTCTTGCAGGAGGGTAGCTGCCAAGGGATGGACGGGCAGCGGACCGCTCCAGCACGGCCAAATTACATCCTCAACTGACCTGGGAAAAGTGAGTCTCATTGGAGTGTGGTAGATAAGAGACAGAAAAGAAAACATGAGGGTAAAATTGTCAAACATACTTTTTACTGACCAGAAATCACCAGGGCCTTGAAAACACTGATAAATAGCTGCTTGTATGAATCTTTGGCTGCCTAATCCCTTTGGAAAACCTCGTTTTAATGCAGACACTTTAGAACCTCCATCCCATTTTTAAAGGGACTTTCTGTCATATGTGGAGTAGGATTTTGCCGTGCACCCTGGGGCTCTGCATCCCATTGCATTTGCAATCCAGTGTAGGAGGGCTGAGACAGGCTCCCAGAGGCTGTGCTCGCCTTTTCACACCGGTTCTCAGTTAGGTTTGCTAAGCTGGCCCTCCCAAAGCTACCGGCTGCTTTTAGAAAAGTTATGTCTCTTTGGTTTTTTTTTTTTTGAAAACACAGTTTGTAGTCCTGTGTCTCCTTAGTGCTTTTCCTCATCTTTATCACATCTCGCATTTACCTGCCTTTTGCTTCATAACCCTAGTTACTCATCCCTCTGGTGCCAGGTTTTCTAATGAGTTCAGCCCTTTATTTAACACCCCCAACACCTCGCCCCACCCTCCCCCAAAAAAGGCAAGGTTTCTGAGGATATTTTTTGCTACTTTCCATTTTTTTTTCCCACTGAAAACCTGAGCCTCACAGTGTGGATTGAGGCTTATCCAGGCAGCTCCTGCATGGGCTTTTAGTGTCCCCAGAAGAGCTGGAGGACCCACCACCTGGTGAGCCCTCCCCAGGGGGATACTTTATTCAGGTGGCTGCATTCAGCTGACCTGCAGCCCACCCAGATGGAACCTGATGAGCTCGCTGTAAGAAATGATTGTTCCAATGAGCATAAAATCCTCTGAGTCCTATCTAGGACTCATTTTGCAGGTGTTACCAAGAAATGTGTTGTTAGTGGGAGAGGCACCCTTAGTCGGTGAAAGAGGTGGGAGCAGGGGGGTCTCCCTTGCTCAGACAGCTTTAAGTGACCATGCAGGCACAGGGGGTGACACCCATCTAGAGACCTTTGCATCTCCAGGGGAGCTGCGCAACGTGCAGTGCTAATTAAAGCGCCCAGCCTATGCCCCTGCTCTGAAAGAAATCAGCTCATTTGGAGGAGAAAGACCCAAGTCTGCCTTAACTTGGTGAGGGACTTCAAAGGGGAGAGGAGCTGTAGAAGCTGGCACGTGGTACCAGGAAGAAGCGTCAGGTATGTAGGAAGGTTGAGCCCCTCCTAGGTGGTACCTGCAGTGGGGTAGAAGGATGAAGGGCGAGCGCCTGCTTCGATCTAATCTTCCTGCAAGTGAAACGAAGTGTGGTTTTTCTTTCATTTCTTCACGTGTGCCTTTTATAAACATGTGCAACTCTGTTGCCTGGTTTGGATGTTGTGAGTAAATACTGCTATTTGCATGTTACCTTAAGCTGGCTTGAGCTAAGAACGATTTCAAAGTAACTGGATAACAACGAAGTGCTCTCTGCGGAGGGGTGTGGTGAAGCCATAAATCTTCATGAGCCCCAGCTCCCTGGCACCTTCTCCGAGTATCCAGAGAGTAGCAGAGCAGGGCGCCCTTCCTGTCCCCCATCCCTCTCCCCCAGTGCTGCAGGGCCAGCTGGGGTGCAGGTATCTCCCCATTAACGGGAGAAGAGGTGTCTCCAGTGAGCGGTGGGGTTCAGGAAGGCTTTGTAGCAGGTCCTGGGGTGGGAGGGTGGTGGTCCCTCAAGTCATAGTCTTGGGATGCTCGGAGGAGGGTCCTCGCTGCTGCAGATGCTCCACCGGTAGCAGCGCCGCCGGGCTGCTGGATGTGGTGGAGTTGCACTGGTTTGTTAGGGTGCGAGTCCTCCACGGTCTTTTAGTCAGCAATTTAGGATCGCTCTCCTCATGCTTCCAGGAAATGCCAGCAAGATCCTTCCCATGCTGTGGGATGAGTGACTCACTTTACCAGGCCACAAGCTGTCTTCTCAGTCCTCACACGTTGCCTCCTGGGCTCTGTTTTCTGCAGGAAAGAGAGGACAGCAGCTCCCTATTTAACCAGTCTTTATACCTTGAAGGATCCTACGAGGAAAGGCAGAACCCCTAAAGGTTGTCTGCTCTCTTCTCCTCTCCCCAGCAGGATCAGTGCTCTCCAATGGGCACATTGTGGGGATTTTCATTCAGAGAGCGCCCCAATTTCCTACTGTCTTGGTCCATCTGAGGTGCACAAGATACTAGGGGAGGCAGCAGCCTCCTACCCCATAACACTCTTTGAGAGCAATGTTTTGTTATAATATTTTTAATTTGATGGCTCTTTGTGTACAATGGGAGCATGTGTACACGTGTGTAGTTTTGTGTATGTTTGGTGGTGGGGGAAACGCTCACTATTGTATTTTTATGTAAGATTAAGTGAGTGGGCATTTTCCGTTATGCTTTCCAGAAATTACCTTAATTGAAAAGCAGACCAAGCCTGTGCTTGTTCTGTCCGTACTTTCCCAACTGCTTTGCATCGACACCACTATCGGTCCAGGAGAGCGAGAGATTTCGTGTGCCACCGACATCACTGCCAAGGGGTGCAGTGAAACTGCTGTATTTAGGCTGATGTCAACGGGTTGTTTCCCAGGCAGCGTTCCCCATGGTGAAAATCTAATGTCAGGCAAAAGGGGTGAGGAATCCAATCAGATTATTTTTATGGTTAGTCTTGTCTGAACAAATGTTTTCTCACTGGTTAGTCTGGCTTGGTTGATGAAAATATTTACCAGTTTATAATAAACAGCTGAATCTACAGCCTACGTAGTCACATTATTTTAAAGATGAAAGTAAGGGGGATAGAAAAGTTAACATTTAAAGATTAAATTACTACACTGACTTTGAATAGGATTCTGCTCGTGTTTATATCCAGTTCTGGTAACCCCAGGGAGAGCTACTGACTCATACTGGAGGTGACTGAGAGCAGGGCCTGGGCCACTATATGCAGTGCAAGTATATTGATGTATGCTTTTCATTAACCTTCCCTGTAGGTTTGTTCCTGGTTATGTTTTCCATCATCTCTATGGAGTTCTTTGGCTTGGAAGCAGTGGAGTCTGGATACCTGATGTCATATTTTGGTGTCCTTCAAATGGTAAGTGAAGTGGAAGTCCCCCTCTTGCCATACCACTATCTAATTCTCTACCTTTTTGACACATGCTGTTCCAAATCCAGGTGTAATATTGACAGGCAAATCCTAACTCTGCCATGTAGCACTTGGCTTCAAAACATAGAAGTGGCTCCAGATTTATTCTATTTCTTGGAATGGAAAGAAATCAGAGCAAGGAAAGCTGAAAGCTTCCTGTCCTGAAAGCTTTCTTCCCCTTGTTCCTCCTTACAGTTTTTTAGGCTGCTAAAAGGAGCTAAAATTTCTTTGGACTGATACGTTGCACTGGTTTTTGTAACAAAACTGACATGGAAGCTAAAGTGCCTTGACTAAGGTTTTCCCTGGTGAATGTTAGCTGATTTACGTTTACTTAGTAGCACCCTGTAAATTTATGTAAGTAGGCGGTCTTACTGGTGTTTTCACAGATACCTTCAGTGTTGAGAAAGGACTCGTTTCTGCTGCGTGGAAATGAGCACAGCAAGCTTGCGCTTTCAAAAAAAAATAAAAAAAATAAAAATAGGCAATGCTACATGATCAGAAGACTTGCAAAATGGGTAAAAGGGAAAAGTCAGCTGAATTAGGCAGTAGCAGGGCCAAAAAAATAAGGTGCTGTATTATAGCAGAATTTTCCTTTTGGAGGAAGAGGCTAATAGTTTTGCAGACAGACCAACAGATGGTTATAAGCAAGCCTCAAGGTAGGAATGCAAATTAAGCAATACCCTGAAGGAGGGTGGTCTTGTTATTAAATCCACCTTCATTTCCTGGGCATTGCCACAGAGTTCCTGTGGGATCTGGAGGAGCTTCTCATCTGGGAAATGGCAGCTTTAGTTCCTTCCCTGTGATTTGGATTTGGCTTAGTGTTACCAGTCGCTTGGGCTTTGTCCTGCGCTCACCTGCACCTTGGTGGAGCAGCTGACGAGCATGGCCGTGTATCAGCAAGTGGAGTCTGCAGAGTAAAATGGCTGGAGCTGAGGAGCTGGTGCCTTCGCCATGTCTGTTCTGGAAGGGTGGCTTTGGACTAGCTGTCACTTGGTCCTGTGAGCTCAACAGCTGCTATAAGCTGCATGGGCCCTCGCATCCAGTCTCATCGGAAAGAAAACCAGTTTGCCACTGCACAGCATGGAAAGAGCATGACAAGCGGGGTGATCGGCAGCTGCTTTCCAAAGCATGCTTCTGACCCAAACTCCACTGCTAACAGAGGCTTTCCCTACATTAGTCTTTGTATGCTTCCTCCTGGACCAGGGTCTGCAGGAATCACTCAGTTTTTAGAGGGACCGAGTCACCTTCTGGTACCTTCTTCCCCCTTTGAATGTTGAGGGACATCCCAACAGCTATGCTCTTAACTTAGTCTTATCAGTTGAATCCCTGTTATATATGTCTCCACTGAAATCAGATTTGGGATTGCGGCATGGCTATGGTGTGCTGGTTTCAAACCAGCTAATGTGGGCAGCCAGGGCAGGAGTGGCTTCGTGTTGCTAGATGGAGCTTGGACACTGCTATTATGTCTGGGATATCTGTCTGCCTTCACTGCTATTGTTTTCCAGGTTAGTTTGGTTGAAACTACCGTAGATAAGGTTACCTGCGCCGCCATGCTGGTGCACCCTACATATAGATACAGCCCTGGAAGATATGGGAATTATAGCATTCACTCTGCTTCCTAACAAGTAATCAGATGTCAGTGCTATCCAGGGACCTGACCCTTCCCATAGTCACAGGGTTTCATCCCACAGAGGCAAATCATACCTATTACCATGCTCTAACCCAGCAGTGGCCCACAGGCTCAGGTGCAGCATCTACTTTGCTGGGGAGTCTTTGCCCGAGGACATTTGGTGCAGAAACTACCTTTGTCAGCCGGGCAGTTTTCTTTCATCTATCTGTGCAGTTTCTGTCCATGTTGCTACGCATATTCTACAGCGCATGACTCTGGACATCAGAAATATAGGAGGAGTGAAGCAGTCATACAGTAAAGAAACTTCTCCTCTTCATGATGCCGCATTGGGGTTTGCTGTCAGAACACCAAAAAAGAAAGGGGGAAAAAAAATGCATGATTTTTTTTTAGAAGCTGAGGACACCTAATTCCTGGTGGCAGCAGAGTCACATCGCCCAAGAGCTTGCAAAGCACTGCTTTCTCATTTGCTCTTTGCACTTTATCACTGGGAGTTCCAAGCTCTGCTCTGGTTTATGTAGGACCAGATCCCCAACTGATCCAAATGATACTCTCACCACCTGGCTTTTAAACTATTGTAAAACATTAGAATTTGTGTCTTTACTTTCAAATCGGGTCTATGGCTAGAACCACCCAAAGATACCTCTTGCGGATAATGACTGGGTTAATGTTTTACGGCTGCTTTCTGTTGGGGTTCCTCCAGTAGAAGATGTATGCAGGGAATGCAACGTGTGCTGGCTCTGTCCCGCCAAGCCCAAGAGTTTCTTGTGTGCCTTCATCTTGCCTCAGCTGGCATTTCAGATGCATTTGTTTCTGTTGTACAGTGAATTGATACTGCTGCAGATATAAATGCAGATTAAGGTGCAAGCAAATTCCACCAGTCTGGATGGGTGAACAGTGATTAATATCTGCTGACTGGCTTCTCCACTTCACTGAGTAAATTATAGCTTTATTCATAAGGAATATAATGTCCTTTTCAATGAATTTCATCAACCAAATCCTTAGCTTTGATTTCTCATTCCTTAGTGTGCCTTTCCATAAAATATTGTGGGGCTTTTCCCATTCTCCTGGACTTGCTCTGAGCCCTCCTGTTAGAGGAAACCTCCCCCTCGTGTTTGCATCCCTCCCTGAACCTGAAAATGGGTCACCTTTAAGGACTTATGTGGATGGGAGCAGATGTCACAGAAATAAAGGGGAAAATAAAAATAGAGTAATGTCCTGTTTACTTTAAACCTCCCTGTAGACACTGAACACAGTGCCTGGGTGGCTGCACAGCATGGTTGGCTGATACTCCCAGCACCGCGTCCCGGGGTCTCACCTGCTCCCAGCACACGTTGCTTGCACTAAGCAGCTTCAGAGCAGCAAGGCTTAGCTGAGCACTTTACTTACCTCTTCCCCAAAAGTCATGCACCAAGAAAAGCATTGCCCGGTCTGCCAATTCCTGCCAGCTTTTAGTAGTATCATTGCTTTGTGTTATTGTAGTTCCTATTTTTTTTTTCATGATATCTTCGAAAAGCAAGCATCTTCCTCTAGCACAGAAGGGGACGTTGCAGCCTCCTTTCCCAGCCAGACCAGTAATCCCAGGATGACTCAAATAGCGATGGTCTCTTCCCGCTTTCCTCTCCTGCCCCAAGGATATTATGCTCCAATTGCTTAACCTAATTTTTCAACTTCTCAGCCTCATTTAACCTACTGTGGTGAGAAGCAGCCAATGCACTGTAAACATCTCTGTTTCTCACTGTTCCTCCCATTCAAGACAGCTGCAGAGCACCTAGAGAGGAGGTTTGGAGTGGCTTTGTGTCAGTCCACCTAATTTTTAGTAGCCAACTCAAGTACTTTGTCATCAATATCTCAAACACCTCTTTGCATAGGGAGATCAGCACAAAAACATTGACCCTGCAAGAGGGGAGGCATTTGTCACCTTTGCAGGTGGAGAACGTTAGTTATGACATTAGCAGCCTGGCTAATTCAGGCAGCCCTCCTGAGGGATTCCATCCAGAGCTTCCCAGCCTCACCTCATCATGCTTGGTTCCTGTTTTGTCACTTTATGACCCTGCAAGCCCCCCAACATTTGGGGGGAGGAAGGGTGCCCTGTGGCCAGCCCAAGAGGATCCCTGCAATTTGGGAAGGCAGATTCAGGGCTGGTTTTCGGAGCCCAGGAGCCTCATGGGCTTTGGCTGGCTGCTCCCCAGAGCACCGCTCTTGGTTGCACCCTTGCTGAGCTTCAGCTTTGTCCACGTGGTAAGAGTTCACGGCGTTTGCCAGCTGCAAAGTGGCTCAGCTGGTGCTAGAGGTGGGTCTTGTCCTCACAAGCACTGTGCATGGAGCACCAATGACCACCCCTTATGGCACAGGGCATCCTCGGCACCCTCTTCCCTTTGCCGAGCTGGCTGTCTGTGGCATGGTCGCCCTTCACCTCCACGCTGGTGGTACATCTCCTCTCTGCCACTTATATCCCTGCATAGAGGGATGCAGGTTGCCTTGCTGCTGCTCCCAGCCTGTCTCATGGAGACCTGAGTGGCCCAAAGTAATACATCTGCTGATATATTGTTATAAAAGTTCTGATGGGAGTACCTGTCTGTGGGGAACGGGGGCTTCCCAGCTTTCCGGATGAATCACTGGCCCAGGAGCAGGCACCAATTTACTGATCATGGTTAGGCAAAGGGCAGAGCATCTCATAGCAGAAGATATTGGAAGTGTGGGGCAGGCTTAATGGTGGGAGAGGGGGTTTGCTTCTGGGTTGGGATTGAGCCAAACAAGGTCAGAGAAGGAAAAGGGTGTGCAGCAAGGCAATGTTGTAGCACTGGGACAAAGAGTTGTTTGATGAGGAAAAGTCATCACTTAAAAAAATGGAATATGACTGAGGCTGGAGCGGGCAGAGGTCTGATGACGAAGTGAAAATAGCAAGTCGGGGGTAATTCAAGCAATCCAGGGCTCTGCAGTGATACTTGAAGCACCCTGGTAGTGTGTGGCTGTGCCAGCGTAAGTCCAGGAGGAGGAGTCGAGTAGGAGATAATGAAACGAGGAGGAGAAGGCAGACAGCAGGAGGGGTACCTCTGTGCCGGGTGTCTTGCATTGCAGAGTTTCCCTTGCTCATGATATGTTCGAAGCATCTTTATCTGATCGCCAGTGGATCTCCAGGCAAGAGATGTGAGAGCCCGTCAGGGATGCAACCCCTCTGTCCTCTGGGGCTGGACTTCCAGAGTCCTCTCATCTCAGAAGCCATGCAAACACAATTTCCCTCATACTGAATGCCTGGGAGTGCGAGATGCCATTCAATCTCCCTTCAGAGAATAATTAATTTCATAATAATTTAAAATAATTTAACTTTGCATAATGGGCAGAAGCGGGCCCAGGTTCCGGCTTTTTTTGGAGTTGCGAGCACAATAGCGTGGAGAACTTCCAGGCATAGTATCTGACTTGGAAAATGCTGCCGGAGGATTAGGCAAGTGAAATACATGGAGTCCCTGGTTCGTATCTGAAGTCACATCTGATGCTTAGATTTCAAACCGCGGGAGGGGGTGGGGGAAGCTTTCCTTTAAGAACTTTTTCTCCAAAAAAACCCAAAGCAAAACGCACCAAACAAAAACTCTGGGTGGGACAAAGGGGTAGATATTTATTACCCTGAGGATCAAGAAATCATAAGACGTCTGTTCTATTTACTGTGTTTAAATTCATATTGTTATACAAACTCCACCTCTAGCTGTGCAGCTTCTGGAGGGACAAGTTGGTACGGAGTGATCCTGAAAAGATGAGAGAGATTCCTGGAGGAGAGATTTACATTGCGTATCATCTTATCACCAGTCTGTCCCTCTTGCCTTTTTTTTTTTTTCCTCTTGCACAGCAAAAGAGATGATTAAAGAGCCAGGGATTTAATTACAGCCAGGTATGCCTAGGGGGAAAACCCACTCGGTGAAAGGACCTTGCAACAACAAACAGAAAGTTCTCCAGTTTCCTCGCTTTGAAGGATTTAAGTCTGTGGAGGGGGGGGGGGGNNNGTGCGTTGGAGGGGGAAAGAAACTGATTAGGCTGGAGTTTGCAAAACACAGGGTCCTCTTCCCCCTGTTTGGCAAAGTGCTGCCTTCAGCAGTTTGGTCCTTGCTGTCCTCTCTCCTTCTGGTCCCACCACCCTCCTGCTCCTCTGCAAGACCTGAACTACTTCCCAAGTGCTTTCTGGCATCACCGTGTCAGTAAAACAACTCCCTTTTTCCCCACGCAAGGTTTCACACCACCTTTAGCCCGTGCAGAAAAGCCTCGTGATTTTTGGTGCCCCCTGCGGTCTGCTCCAGCCAGTGCCCACCTGCGTGTCCCACCCCAGCCAGCACTGCGCTCGCCCTGGGAACTGCCAGCCGGGCACGATTTCAAAGGCAAGAGATACGGGTCCGGTGCGTGGGAGGCTGCCTCTGATGTGAATCATGCTATCTGCGCTAGGGATGGGGCCCTGCATCTTCTCTGCTAGGCTGTACCAGCTTATCTGGCCCGCTGCGCCTGCCGCTCTGACCTTCTCGTGTCTTTTCATTACCAGGCCATTGGGTGAAAGGGAATTTATTTTGTTGCTGGGCTCTGTCAGGCTTTTGATCAGTGCTGATGGAAGAATCTGTAGAAACAGTCCTGTCTGCTGAGCGTGGAGGACCAGCTGTGTCACTCCTCTAACCTCCACCGATGAGGTTAGCTACTGGCAGGTGCCAGTCCTGCTCAGCAGCAGCTCCACACAGCAAGGCTAGTGCTTCGCCATTCAAAAACTCTTCCAAAAATTAGCACCTTCAAAGAGCGACAATCTTTTTCATCCTGCAAGGGATTCCTGAAATTTGTTAATGAGGTTAACAATAAAATGGGCAATTGGCTCTTCTAAGCAAGTGAGAGCTGCTGTCTTCCCAGAAATCTAATACAGTGATAAAGGGTATTCTTCTACATGATCAGCTGAACTTGTGTAACGAATCCTCAGTTTGGCGAATCCAGCATAACAACAAGGAGAGATTTGGCTGTTCATATGCATTTATTGGGAGACTTATTTGCCTTTAAAGAAGGAAAGGGGGAAGGAAAAAAAAAAAAAAAGATGAGTTGGTTTATCCTGTGACATGTGTACACAGCCACGGGCAGTGCCTGTTATTTCACTTGCAAACAATTTCCTCTCTCTTTTGTTTATTGATGACAGAAGGCATTCCAGCCAGGTACACTGGCTCTTCCCCGACTTCAAAGGAGGTCAGGTTACAAAGGCAAGCACCATCCAGGCAAAATGAGATGCAGGAGGGGAAGGCCCATCGAAGTCAGTCTCAAGGGGAGGTTTCATGCAAGGGAAAAGCCCAGAACACGCCAGCAGGAATAAAAACAAGGATAAATCCCATTGCTGCCTCTTTGGTGCCACCAGAGCTTGTCCGTGGAAGCGGTGATGGCTAAGTCATCCGGGATGCCCCCGCTACCCCCTGGCAATGGCAACACACGTCCAAAACCTTACATGGGAGAGTGCACATGAACCACCTTTCGCTTCCTCCTTCCCAAATGTGCCTGTGCAGGTGGCTGCCGCTCATGCAAACCAGGGGACTGTGCACCCAGGGAAAATCGCAGGCTGGAAGTAATGGGGTTTCAGGTCTCCATTCAGACTGGAAGTGAGGCCGGACTCCTGGTGACTGGAAACGTTATCCAGTGCGTGAATCAAGGCACTGGTGTTTGATAGTGTCCAAAATCAAGATGATGGGCCTCTTCTGCCTGGGGCTCGTGGCTGGATCAGCAATGACCATGCTGGGGAGGGAGTCTGGCAGCCCAGATAACCAGTGGGGAGGCTGCAGTCTGTATATGCCAAGGATGGGTGCTCATCCCTGAAGGGAAAGCAGGTGACTTGGGCTGACAGTTGCCCTTGGAAAAAGTCCCATGGCGGAGTTGGTTGGTTCAGCCGTAGTATTTTACCTCGTGCTTGTATTGCCAGTCTGAGTGATGGGTAAGCTCGTGCTGAATGCCAGCCTTGGCACAAGAACTATCCCGCTGCTCTGCTCACTCTGGGGACAGCCCTGGTGGCCTCTGGTCTGCCTGTCTCCAGGTCCTGCCTGCTCAGAGCCTGGCTTTGCTGCAGTGGCACTTGTTTCCCACACTTAGGTGCTTGCACATAGTGACAGAGATGTTTTTGGGTATGCCACTCCTGTGGCAATCAGATCAGGCTGTTTTGGGATGTTGCTGATGATATACCCCAATGACTCAAGGAAGGGCAGGGACCGGGCTGCGCCTGCACAGTGTATCCCGATTAAATACGCCATTCAAGTCCGGGCAAATTGAGAAACGTTTCCTTTCCTCCAGTGGCTCAGCAGAGCCGAATTGGGGTTCAGCTGATACCACCGCTGAGTCAAGCCATGCCCTGCGATGGGGCTCAGCCCCCGTCCCGCGTGACTCAGCAGACCCGGCTGGGGCGAGCCAGTGGGAGGGACTGGGAAGTTGCAAAAAGTTAATGACGATTCTTCGTTTTAGGAGCGCTCAGCTTAATGAAGCGTTACTCAGATCTCCTCCACCCACCCCCCGAGTAGGAGCTGCTGGGGCTGGTATCAGCCTCCTCCTGTGTCCACAGCAGGGCTTTCAGCTGGGGTGACTCAGGTCACCTTGTGCATCGTCCAAGCATCCTGCCGCAGCAGGTCCACTAGGGTCTCCACGACTTCTTGGTGAGTGACATGACCCAGGAGAGACATGTGGGGCCTGTGCCACCATCACATGGTGGCCAGGCACATGTGAGCTGAGCTCTCAAACCCTGCCTGAGGATGGGGACAAAAAGGAGGCAGGAAAAGTGTTTACTGGGAACCAAAATGTCTGCTTGGCGTGATGTGTCCTCGTGTCAAAATTGGCGTGTGCTTTGAAGCAAAGTGAAAAGTTGAATGTTGATGTTTTTCCATTAAGTTGTAGCTTATTGGAAATACATTCAATTCGTAGCTATTGTTCTTTATGCCAACTTTATTTTATTTTCACTCTATTGCTATTTACTCTTTGCTTTTTTATTTTATTTTAATAATTAAATTGCTTTTTCTGGACTGCTTGTTGTAGATTAATGTTTCTTTTCTTTTTAATAATTTTCTTATTAATTATACACTCATTTCCTTTCAGTTGAGTTTGAATTTCACCCTTAGGACTAACAAAGCAAGGCTGAGCATGGTGTAGCTTCGTTCTAGGTCGAAGCAGAGCACTGAGGTTTTCTGCAGGCTGGACTGCCATTGAAACGAAGCCATCGTGCCAAACAAAGCATTTTGAACTAGGGCTCTTCTTTCAAGTCGGAGGGGTTTTCACTTGGATCAAACAAACCCTTTCAAGGCAGGGAAAACTTGGTAGATTCCTATCTGTCCCTCCCCTGAAATGCAGTTGGTCGGGCTTCATTTTCACAGCGATCTTTTCCAGCCTCTGTCCTCTTATGTCTGCTTGGGTCAGTGTCACCTGAAGTGTGGGAGATGCTGAACAGAGAAATAAAAGAGGGAATCTTAGCTCTACAAAGCACTGGACAAGCCAAATAATTCCTGGGGTTTAAGTTTTTCCTGCTCCTCCTTCCCTCCCCCTCTCCCCAGTTTTTATTTAAAATCAGTAAAACCAGTTCCCCATCCCTCACATGCGTGCGTACTGCTGGGGCTGGGTATTAGCATCTCTGTCGTACTTGTTTCCTGTCTAAAAACAATGAACCACCCAATTTGTATATTTATAGTTTAAAATAATGGCAAGAGAAGGTACAGGAAAGGAGGCATTTTCCTCTTCTGCATACAAATGTACAGTTTTTCTTTGGAAGGACTTGCCAAGAATGAAGACCTTAGTATTAATTTTGTTTCACAAAAACATCATGAGTTAGAAAAATTTGTTTGTGTCTGCAAGCGTCTTTAGAAAGTTTCAATCACCGCTGGTGAGTAGGCAGTGATGGTAAACTCAGGCACGCACTCTGAGTAAAGACTTTCAGCTGACGGGATGGATCTATCCCTAAGATGCAAGATGCTTGAAATAATGGATCGTGTCTTCTAGCCATTTACTGTGACAGTGAGGTCCCTTTTTCTCAAAAAAAACCCCAAGAAAATAACCCATTTGCTGCCTTTCATTTGCTTGAAACAGAGTAGCAGTTCTCTTTTGAGCTTGTTTAAACGGTTATAATTGATGCTTAACAGTGCTCATGTGCTTCTTTCCCAGGTTATCCAGGGTCTGGTTGTTGGAAAACTCACTAAACACTGCACGGAGAGGACCCTGCTCAGGCTCAGTGTCTTTGTCTTCGCTGGCGTGGGCCTAGGCATGGTAAGGCTTGGCATCGAGTCATCCATGGTGCCATTTAATAACATAGCGACATGAGGTCCGTGAGACCTGGCTGCAAGCTCTACCCCTTGAAAAGCGACCGCCAGTTTTGCTGGGTGGTCCCCGGGAGGGGGGAACCAGCTCTCCTGGGCCTCTGTGCAAACAGAGCCGCGCTCAGAGTAAGCGCCACACCAAATAACGATAAAAAGCCACGTAATAGCTACAGGGATTAAAAAAAAAATTAATCTTGCACAAAAAGTCGTTAAGTCCCTCCTGAGTCACTGGATTTGCATAGAAATACTGCCCTTGGTCTTGTCAGTGACTGCATTTCCTGAACTACCCAGAAAGTAAATGAAGATTATGGGGGGTAAAATCATTGCGGTTGTACGCTTCTGCGAGACAGTGGAGGTTGTGTGCTTTTCTTCTGGGGCTTTATTTTTGCCTAATTCCCCCAAGCTGAGAGTATTTGGGGAAGGAGGTAGCAAGGCAATAATTTTGTTCCTTCCTTTTGGGATGAGTGATGTTACCCGTTGCCAGTTGTATCTGCATGGGCGACAGTTGATGCCAATCTCAAACGGTAATTGGAAAATCGAGTTGACGTAGGCAGCTCTGCCGGTAATCGTGTTTGCTCAGATAAGCCACACTCAGAGAACCGATAGCTCTGGCCAGGTGATGGGGACGGAGGAAGGGTGCACACTGGTCCCCGTCAGCGAGATGGGCCCAAAGGACAATTGAGCTGCGTCAGCCTTTCGACATTCCCTGTAGGGTTTGGCCTCGAGCCTTGCTACTGGGGCACCAGCGCTCCCGCTGGCGTGGGTAGGATGGATGCCTTTCCCACAACCACGCTGCAGCCACAGGGAGGCCAGGACCAAATTCTGGAAGGTATTGAGGCTCATGGTTCCCAGCTACATGGATGAGATGAGGCATTTATGCACCTTTGCTAACCTGAGGCTAAATTGTGTGTCCGAGATGGGGCTGAGAAGGGAGGATGGATGCAGATGAAGGACTGGCTTTGCAGATGGAGCATGGTCCCCCTCTCTAAAATTTTGGGGCTCACGGTGGTGCTGCTGGGTGGTGGGATGCTTGAGAAGGGTCCCTCCCATGTGGTGTCACATGTTTTTGGCTGGCATCCATGTGCCACTTTAGCAAGGGACATCTGCACAGGACTTGGTGCTCCTGAGTGTGGCCCGGAAAGGGCTTTGAAGGTCTCGCTGTTGTTTGTTGTTCATGGGTGGGAGCAATTAGGTGGGACCAAGGTGGACCTGGCCCATCTGGAGCACCCCCAACCAGGCAGCGGGCAGTGTGCTGCTGGGACTGGCTCCCTGTGCCAAATCCTGGTCCCATGGGAATCAGGCAGAGGAGAAACATGGAGTAAACAGGTTTTGTGTGCTGAGGTCTCACTGAAGGGGAAGGCTGGAGGGGGCTGAAGGTAGGAGAGAAAACCTCAATGGCAGAGAAGGGACACACGGGGTGGCCCGGTTTGCAGTCCCTAATGCCCCAGTGTGGGGAGGCTCACATCGCCTGTGCGGGTAGGGAAGCCGGGAAGGGAAATCACTTTAGAGTTGGCAATTACGCCAAGCCCGGAGGGCTGTGGACATCCTGACAGCACGGGCCTGGGGACAAGGGTCAGCGATGACTTCCCACAAGAACTATTCATAGGCAAACGCAGCTGTGATCCTCTTCGCCGGGGATGCCTTATTAAAAAGCGCTCTGTTTGAGCGGCTGCCGAGAAAACATCCGTTTCTGGGGTGGCTTTCTGTCTCGGTGGGGATGACTGCCGTCACAGTGGCAGGCCACAAATGCAGAGATTAATGCGTGAAGCTTTTAATCCCGCACAGCCGCTGGGGAAGGAGCATCCCGCCCGCTGTGCCCTGCTGCATCTGGCCTCCAGACGAAGCACATCCCCTCCCCAAAGGGTGGAAGTGAGGAGAAAAGCTAGCTGCTAATAAGAGACACACTGAAACCCATCTTCATATTGCCAGGAGGGGGGCTGAAGTGTTTTTGGAAGGCGGGCACCAGCGGCTGCAGACAGACAGACAGACAGCGGTGCAGCTGGGAAGAGGTTGCAGGATGTTCCCAGCGATCAGCAGCTGGAGAAGGGAAGGGGTGGGCTGGAAGCTCGGCAATAACACCTGGAAAAGGAGAGGAGGGGAGAGCCGGTGTCTGATCTGCAGATGCAAGCCGGGAGCGCGTGGGCAGGGGTGTAGGAGGGCTTGGCGGTTGCGACGGGGAAGTTTTTCTCTTTGTCTGAAGGCACGGCTGTGCCTCGTCCTGCCTCGCTGCCTGCGTTTCCCAGGAGTTTGCTTTTTGAGCCTGTCTGCTGAAACTCCTGGTTCTGCCTCGCTCACCTGAAGAATGCCATCAGATCTGCTCAGGTCAAAGAGACTGCTACATACCCAGTGGCTGAGGAGTAGCAGATACTGGGCTCTGTCATTTCCAGGTCCCAGGGGAGCTAGGAGCCATTTCCCCTGGTTTTACAGGAGGCACAGACATGGCCCAGCTCTTTTCTGCCCACTTGCTTCAGCCCATGAGGGAATTCATACAAGGCAGGGGAGAGTTAAAGCTATTTGTCCCTATGAGCTCTGCAAAGTTGTCCTGCAATGACATTTGCCCTAGCGAGGAATTATTCTCCCTCCATCTGAATGTTTATGTACCAAATACCTGTTCCTCTGTCTTTGTTCTCCGGTTCCTTAATCAGAAGTGCCTAGATCTTAACCAAAACGTAGGCAAAGAGCCCCTCCGAGGAGAGAAACCTGGCTGTGTGTGAGTCTAGAGGGGAACTAGGAATAAACCTCAGTATTTCCAAGTCATTAGTGAGCGATGTCTCTGGGCTTCTCCATCTTCTGTAGCCGAGAGGCAGGGACCAGATCTTAGGAGAGAGAACTCCAGAGAATGAAACTTCTGGCTAAACCAGCGACAGAAATGATTTCCAGCCGCAATAACACACCTTGAGACATGGGTGAGGGCAGGAGACTTGCAAGAAAGGGGGAATTTCCTTTCCATGCCCCAGAGAAATCCATTCATTTGACCAGCAGGGCTTGTGAATGAGCCGAGAGCCGCTCTAGCCCCACGGCTTAGGGAGCTTCACCGCTTTTGTTTCAGTATTAAACAGCTGGAGGGATGTCTCCGCTAAGAATATGTGCAATAACAAAATCATTACTCTCCCTAATTATGCTCGCTAATGTGCGCTTATGGCCAGAAGACCTATTCCAGATTACTGAATTCGGTGAATTTATTAGCAAGGAAGCAGCAGAACAGGATTAGAAATCCCAAAGGTACGGCGTTACACAATGCACCGCGCTCATTTATTTTGACAAGCTCAGTTTAGTTTTAATTATTTATGATAATGAACTGAAATGCCTTCTCTAGGCTGTTTTGTATAAGTAATGGAGGCTTCCTGAAGTACACCACATGCATCTGCTGTTCAACGTTTCCTCAGGAGTTGGACAAGAGACAGAAGACGGGGGGAAGGGTGCGGGGACGTCACTAATTCCCAGACGCTAAAAATACCCACAGCAGTGCCAGAGAAACGTGCTGCCAGATTGTAGGGTATCATTTGCTGTTTACACTGCATGCTTGGAATAATTCACTGCAGACAAATGGTGGGCTATGAAAGACCCTGCAATGGCCAAAGCTGCACCATCATGTATCAGTTGTGGCTCCCGCAATTTACCTAAGTCATGGGTTTGGCTCATGATGTTTTTCTACATTGTTTCTTGCCACAAAGTCACTGCTTGTGCTCTCTAATGATCTGTGGTCCATTTTGTCTTGTCCCTTAGGCCCTGATGAGGACCGTGTGGCACTACTGCATCATTGCGGTGCCACTGATGTTCGCCTTCAGCACGCTGGGCACCATCACCGACAGCATCCTCACCAAGGCCGTCCCCTCCTCTGACACTGGTAAGACTTGTCAAAAAAGATTGGACTGGTCTTTTCTCATTTTTGAGTCCATCGGGTGCTTCCCAGCTCACACCACCGCTGTTGAGCACTGGGGCACACTCACAGCGAATGCCCAATTGCCCAGCAAACCTGACTTGGCAGTTGCAGGCAATGGGTGCCAACAGAGCGGATGAATGGGGACCAGTGGGGCTAATACAGGATGAACTTGAACAACATTGAGCAAGCATCCCGTGACCCACTGCTACCGGTCCTGTGCTGACATCCATAGTGCTGGACGCGCTAAGGGAAGCCTCTTCCAAGCACTCCTTTCCATGTGAACCCAAGATATGTTCAAGAAAAAAAAAAAAAAAGCTGCTTTTCCACCATGAGGTTGACTGAAGGGGCTGTTCGTTCACGCCTTTTAACTTAGGGCATCTCAGGAGGGTGTTCTGGATAGCTCTTTGGAAACATGTTTTGCCTGAGGCAGTAATTGCCCCGCTCTCTACATTTTGGCCATGTTTCAGTCAAAGAGTTACTATATTTCTCTATACATGAGGGCTGAGGTGCAGCGGTAGACACACAAATCTTTATACGTGTGTTTTTTCTTCTGTCGACAAAGGAAATATACCTACATTATTGTCATGGGAGCCTTGCTGCGTTTGTCCCAGAATGGAGCTGGGTTAACCCAGTTTGGTGTCTTTTGCTCAAGCTCTTTCAGGGTTTACTCCCCAAGCCATGTTCACTGGGTACCCGAGAGTGTCTCTGCTCTAGCTGAGCCTTTCTGGGATGCCAGCCTGCACCCTTCATCTTCCCTAGCAGCCGTCTCAGCAAATACCTCCGCGTAGACCCTATCAAGAAATGGGAGTTATAGTTTGTGCAGCCCATTAGTGAAGTTTATAAAGCACTTTTGAGATGCTTCTGGATGAAGAGCTTTTCTAAATGTCACTTCAGTAGTTTATTTGTAGAGCTGAAGACTATATCTCCTACAAATGCTGGGAGCCTGTGATTTCCAAGTGTGATACTTCTACCTGGGAGGACCACTTAGGTCCCGGGGAGGTGAGGACTGGGGATGTCCCAGCCCCTCTGCTCAGATGGGAAGAAAAACTGCTGTTTCATGAGTTGGAGCGATGTTCATGTGAGGAGAGAGAGCCAGGGGGGAAGGGCACCAAGCAGCTTTGGGATGTACAGCCAAGCTGGAATTCATCCAGGCTCTTCTCAAAGGGGCTTTGTGAGGAAAACCGGAGCATTGCTTGGCTTTTAGAGCCTGGAGGCAGGCCTCGGTCAGAGAGGAAAATGGGTTTAGTTGCCTCACCCTGTTCCCCGCTTGCGTATGTTGTTAGGTCAGCCTGCGCCTCGGTGGGACAGATGGTCTCTGCATGGCAGGCAGGATAGCAGGGCAGGACAGAGGCAGCCTGCGGGGTGGCATGGACAGTCAGGAGGGGGCCACGGGATGTCAGGAGAGCCATGGGCTACCTGGGGTTTTCTTTGGCCTGTCCATCCTGGGCTGATGCCATGCCAAGTGCTGCTACAAATTGCAGAGTTATGGCTGGCTCAAAACTGGGCATGCCAAGGAGGGATGCTGCTGGCACGCAGGATCGTGGTGCTGGGGGAAAACTTTGTCTCCACCACTCCTCCCTGACCCTCGCCTTTCAAACCCCACTTCCTCCTTGCAACGTTTGTGAGGGAAGAGGCATCTGGTGGGTTTGTGCTTGTTTTGAATGTACCCGGGCTGGGAGCAGGGCAAAGGCAGGAATGCCTGACGCAGCAGAGCCACGTCCCGGCGAGCTGCCTCTCCGCAGCAGCTGCGGCAGTGGCAGCGTGGGTGTCTCGCAGAGAAATGCGGCTATTAAAATGCCTGCCATCCGTCTCTGGCCGTGGGTGGCACCCCGCAACGGCTGCTCCACCCGTACAGCAGCTAAAAGGCCGCTCCTTCCTATGTGAGCCTGAGACCAGCTCTGCAAAGTGAGCGTTTTGGTGGCACGTTAAAAATCCCCACTTTTCTAAGAGCGTGAAAATCCAGCTTTATGAAAAAGCCTCGCTGTTGCTGCGTCAAAAATCTTGAGCACTGGCTTGCAACAACTTTTAGGTAGTGCAATGAAATCACACGTTGGGAATTTGCCTTTGGAAACATCACTTTTGAGCCTTGCTGCTGTCTTTTCCTGATGTTTTTGTCAGCCTGGGGGCGGCAGAGCCCATGGAGGTTTTTCTTTGGGCCAGGGAGAGGCTTTCCGAAGAGCTGGAGGTTGGGCTGAGCTCAGCTGTCCGTCCGGGTGGGGCGTTGCAGGAGGGATAACCTGTCCGCCCTTGCTAGACACTGAGTCACTCGTGCTTGCCTTTTAAATAGGTGTCTCGGAAAGGGAACAGTGGGACATGGGATGGCACCATCCCTTGCACCCATCATCCTGCTTTCAGGATGGAGCCAAGGTCACTTCCTACTGAGGCTGATGAGTTTGCCACTTGCTCTTTGCTTATGGCTGGGGCTTTGCACTGAAGGGAAGAGAGCGGAAATGATTTCATTCGTTTCCCTTTGATTTTTTTTTTTTTCTCCTCTCCTCATCTTCAAAGGCAGGAAGGGAAAATTCCGCCCCACATGCACGTGCTGTTCAGCTGGGCGCGCGAGCTGGAGGGAGGGCAGCCCCGAGCCCAGGGGGGACTTGCATCCGCACAAGCACTCCTTGTCAACCCCGGTCCCTCCCCGAGAATGGAGGTCTTGTTTCCACACAGAGCCCCCCCACCCTTGGGGGAAGGAGGGAGGGAGCCCAGCAGAGCCCTCCCTGCGTAACGGGCCCATATTTTGTGATTTTATTTGCACGTCAGAGGCAAAACTTTAGGAGGAGAGCTTGCAGCCAGGCAGGGCTTGGCACATTGAAAACCCCCAGCTTTGCTCAGGCTTTGCTGGTTTGAAGGCGGCCGCTGGCAGCGATGACCTAATCGTTAAATTAGGTCCCGCGATTGCCCCGCAGGCGCGAGGCTGATCTGGGCCAGCACCATCATCTAAGCGCAGTAACAGGATGTGAGCTGGAAAGGAGGGCGAGCCAGGGCGCTCCGGCACAGCGGAGGGTGGGAGGAGGGATGGAGCCGCCCCGCTTGGGGAGCCGCCAGCACCCAACCCTGAAACCTGCGGGAGGAGGGGAGGGCTGGGGCAAGAGGGGAGGATGGGCACCCAGCCGGGATGGGTCATGCCAGGTATGGGAAAAGGTGGAAAAAAGCTGGTGAGGGAGGAAAAAAATGGCAGGGAAGGTTCAGAAAGTGGGATAGCCACGATGAAGAAGGTGAGCATGTGCGTTGGCAGAGCTGCGTAAAGCCACGCAGGAATTTTTCTGCTGACGTGGTGACTTGTCCCAGTTAAAGGTCTTGCCTTGAATGAGATCCATCACATGCAAAGCTTTGAAACAGAGCTAGGGCCATGCTGCAGAGCTGAGATTTACAATGTCCCAAAGCTCGAGGGCGTCTGACACGAGGGATCTAATTTAAGCCCATTAAATAGAAATTATCTTTCTCAGCAACATGTTGGAGAAGTGCAGAGGGAGAGCCCAGCCTTTTAAGAGGATAGATTTCTGCTCCAGAAAAAAAAAAAAAGAAGAGGAAAGGAAAAAAAGTGCCTCCTCAATCATAAGAGCCAGTTTGACGATTGTACGTAGCAATTAGTTTAATTCAAATACCTAGAGGGGAAAAAATAATTGCAAAACCTGCCCAGAAAGTTTGGTGGTTGTGGGATGGTTCCCATTGGCAAAGGGTCAAGGCGAGGTCCCACCCATCGCCTTTGTGTTCCCATGCGTGGGAGGAGCGCTCGGCAGCGCTTCCCGGGAGATTTCCCTCTCCGCACGGCTACGCCCTCGGCTCAGGCTCATTGCACAAGTATTTTAAGCATGCTGATAAAAGCCCAGCAGTCACTGGCCGGCACTTCGTGAACACCTGGCTGCCTCTTCTCTCCTGGAGCTGAGGATCATTTCTCCGTGGCTACCCACGTTAGATATCGCACTCAGCTCCACATCTTCTTACACGCGGGACAGCATCCTCCTCATGCTGGCCCCGCGCGGTGACAATGCCTCACCGCATGTCTTGGTGGAAAATTGATGCCAACAGCCCAAATAATCGTACTGACATTAAAAAAAAATAATTGCAAACATCATTTCAGAGCAGGGCACGAGTTTCTTGCATACACTGCCAGCTTGCCCTTCCTCCCAGTTTTGGGGGATAATGATTTTTCTGGCCAACTGGGTATTTTTTGCTCCCCTGAGAGATAGCCGGCCTGTATGAAGACTGCAGGGCAAAGAGCACACCAGGTGCGTGGGGGCCATCTTTGCGTCCCGTGGGTCATCCCGGCCGTCCATCTACGCACGGAAAAAAATGTGCCTTTGCCAAACTGGAGGTGCTTCCCCATCCACTGGGTTCCTGTTAACGATGCAAATGGGAGACCTGTTGGAGGGGAAACCGGCCCAGCCGGGTGAAGGGCTTGCATTTCCATCCAAATTGAAATATCCGTTCTTTTTGCAAGGGGGGGTGGGGGAGTATCTNGGTGTCAGTTTTTATCTGTGGTTTTATTTATTTTTTCTTAAAGACCTAGTTAGTCCTAAGCCTCTCGCTCCTGCTAAGCCCTCGAGAGCTGTTCCTCTGTCCCACACTAGAGAATAAATGGCAATTGCAGCTTGGATCAAATAGGGCCCTTTTGGGTGATTATGATATTGGAAGAATCGGTGTAATTTTCTTGGAAGTCTTGAAATTGACCCTAGAAATTACCTCTCCATCCCAAACGCAATGCAGTAGTTATCAGCCCTGCTATGTGCGATGTTCCAAAGCATCTTCTGGGGCCAAAGCCATCCTTGGACGCCGGTGAAGGCAGCGGTGAGCACCGGCTTGCTTTTTGGGCAGCATTACGGCCATCCGAACCACTCAGTAAAGAGCTGAGCTGGCTCGTGGTGGAAACTAATCCCCATGCCTCCAGGAGTCCTTAGCCTTAACAAACCCTAATTGGACCTCTATAAATAAATGCAAGAGATGATTATTTGAAGTGATTTGCTACTACTGCAGGGGAATACCATCAGGGACAAAGGGGATCCCACATGCTCTTCTCCACTTTCTCATCCCAAGGCTTGCCCTCACCCTGATGTCTTCTTGTCTGTGCCATCTCTCCTAGGTACGATGCTCGGGATTTGCGCCTCAGTGCAGCCCTTGACCCGCACCGTGGGCCCCACCATCGGTGGAGTATTATACAAACAATTTGGAGTCTCCTCCTTCGGCTATTTACAGCTTATTGTCAATATAGGTTTGTTTGTTTACCTCTTGAAGAGTAAAATCCCGCTGAGAGAGATGAAAAACCAATAACTCAGCTGCAAGAAAGTAAGCCCCTTCACTTTTTCTATAGAACTAAAGATGTTCTTGAGTTTAATTTTTTGATTCCGTAAACCTGGAATAAAACTGTTTGAACAATACCTTGCCTTTCATCAACATTTGCATCTAGACTAAGGGACAGATTGGTTTGCAAAAGCCTTGGAGCCGTGCTGGAGCAGCTGGCGGCTGCGGGACCCCGGGAGCTATCAGGTTCCCCCCACCCCACAGCGGTGGCTGTCATTGCGGGCAATAGCTCCAGATCCTCAGCTGTTGTCAGGCAGCATTCCTGCTTGGATTCACCAAAGCCAAGGGGATTAGGAGCCGGTGCCTCTACTCTGCTTTGGCCTTTTCGTGTCCCTCCCCCCCCCCCCCCCCCCATGGTACTGAGGAAAATAGGGGTAAAACACATCTGCTTTTGAGTGTCATTTTGCTGCATTAAATGCACCTCTGGCGTTCTTGTGCTTAGAGAGGAATTGAGGTCAAAAGGCTCTCAAACGCTGCGGCCAAACGATGGCTACATCCACAGCTCAACCATGTGCAACCCTGCCCCTGCACGAGCCCGGCGGGCGGCGGCGTAGCTGCCAGCAGCGTGCCAGGAGGCTGCGAAGCCCCAATGAAGCATGCTGCTGTGCCAGAGTCTCCCTGCTGCTTCCAGAAACAGGGGCCAACCCTCCTTCCAGGACTTTTTTTTTCCACCTGTACTGAGTCTCTCTTGCTCTTACTACAGGCTACTTGGCATTACATACTTTGCAACTTCCTCTAGTACAAAGTCTCCTGCAAGAATTGCTTGGATATTGGGAGGGGGAAATTACCTGATTGAAATTACCAGATTTGGAGCATTAATAGCGAATACCTTGCCTGCTAGGCTCAGAGTCCTGACTGCCGGAGCTGAGTCATGCGCTACAGCATTGCTCTCGAGAAAGCCCAGTTCAGTTAGTGATAATTGAGCCTCAAAAGATAAAACTTTTTTTTTTTAAAAAAAAAAAAGGAAAGTAGTTTTAGCCAAAAAAAAAGCTGTTTTTTTTTCTCCAAGCTTCTTGGTCCAGGAACTGTTAGAAAAAAAGACCATCTCCGTTCTTCCCAGTTATCCTGTCGAAATTTAACTCGACCTAGAGACTGCAGAGGTGGAGGAAGAAGAGAGTGCGAGGCGTTCAGCTTGCTTTGTTGCGAAGCTGAGGAATCCCATGGAGTGTTAGTGCTGTGTTATTCTGAAATCAAGAATCCGGTTTTCTGCCTTAGCACAGCACTAAGCTATGGGGGCCGGAGGAAGGACATGGGGCGTTAGCAGGCAGCAGCATTTTATTGTCACAGGGAGCTCTTGTGCCTTCTGTAGCCACCATTACTCGATTATATGGGAAATCACTTCAAAAGCAGCACTTATCCAAGTTGTGGTAGGCTTTTCTATTTCCACCACTGACCAGAACTGGACCTCAACACACTTTCCCTCCCTGGTAGGAAGATGAGGTCAAACGCAAGTGGATTATTTGGGCTTTCTCCACCTCCCACTGCCCAGTCCGGGGCACCAAAAAGCAGAGCTTACCCACTCTTTTTAAGCCACTACACCACTGCCCATTCCACAAACATGCATCAACAAAAGTTACTGCAGCCCAGAGTATAGTAATAAAAAGTGAACATTTCAAGTAATTTATTTGGAATGGACATATTAATGCAAAGGCAATATTAAGACCAGTAACTGTTGAAAGACATTCATCAAAATAAATACAAATATAGATACTACAAATAATTTAAATTGTTTAACACCATCAGTCATTGTTGAATCTTCCTGGTGTCTCATAAATAGAAGATAATTGTTCGCAAAGCCATGCCACCCAAAACACGTGGACGCTTCACTAGAAGTCCTTTACGAACGTCTTTGGTTCTTCTTTAGACGCATCTCAGGCAAAGCTCGGGGCTTTTTGCTGAGCAGCCTCAACGGGCTTGGAGAAAACCAAGCTGCTTCCAGCTCTCTTCTTTGCTTTCCTTCATTGGTACCCTGTCCCATTTCAGTCCAAGACACTTGATCTGGTTTATCATCCAGTGGTATACTCTAAAGGCAGCAAGAGAAAGCAGGTTAGTTAAGCGAACATGACAGCGAGGCAGAAAAAAAAAGCGGGGTTTTAACAGCAGAGTCAACTTTCCGCATTTATTTCCACAGATATCGTATTTTTAGCAAATTCTGGAAGGAAAGCACTGCTGAGTGCCATTTCTTATTTCCACACCTCACCGCCACAATTCTCAGCGCCCTGCATAAGCTCGGCTCCCACCAGAAATTCCCAGCGCCGCACCAGGAAAGGGGGAGCGAGCGAGCGAGCCCCGAAACTCCTGCGCCGAAGCGGCCGGGCAGCACGCCCCGGTTTCGGGGTGCGGCCGGGGCACCCTAGCGGGGCGGCGGTGGGGCCAGAGAGGCGGCAGCAGTGGGGCCGGGGTGGGGGGGTCCCCCTCCATTAAAAACCAAAAAGGGGGTGAGCAGTGCCAGCGAAGCCCCACCGCCCGTCCCCGTCTGATTTCCCAGAGCGGGCGGAGGAGGATGGGGGAATGATGAAAAATGTTTAAAAAATTAGAAGGCCAGGCCGGAGCGCGTTGGGGGGCCGTGGAGGGGCTCACCTGGGGCCGGGCCGGCCGGGGGCGAGCGGCGGCGGCTCAGGGCGCCCGGGCCATCCGCCGCTCCTGGGCGCCCGCCGCCTGCTCCATCTCCTGCCGGCTCTTGAAGTCCTGGATGGCTCGCTTGTTCT